>WNWK01010734.1:0-68647 GCA_009830355.1 Cherax destructor | reverse complement strand
GTATAAGAGGAAGAGCAGGGGACCAAGGACACTTCCCTGCGGTACGCCGGTGTCTAGTGGTAGTGTCGTGGAGGATGTGTCTTTAATAGTGACATACTGGTACCTATTAGTGAGGTAGGATTTGAGGTATGCTAGTGCATGACCTCTATTCCATAGTGGTCAAGTTTGTGGAGTAAGATGCCGTGGTTTACTGTGTCAAAAGCTTTCCTTAAGTCAATAAAAAGTCCTAGTGGATATTCCTTATTTTCAAGTGCTGTAAAGCAGGTCATCATTTTACTATTGCATCGTTAGTGCTTTTATTTTTCCTGAAGCCAAATTGGCAGGGGTTGAATATGCTTTGTGTAGTTATAAACGAGTATAATCTCTTGTGCACAAGTTTCTCGAATATTTTGGATAGCAATGGTAGATTTGATATAGGCCTATAGTTATTTACGTCTGTAGGGTCACCACCTTTGTGTATTGGTGTAACCCTTGCTGTTTTGAGTAGTGTTGGGAAGGTGCTAGATTCTAATGATTTGTTAAAAAGTAAAGAAATAGGATATGAAAGGACATGAGCAGCTCGTTTGTATATTAAGGGTGGAACTTGAGACAGATGTCCTGATTTATTTTTAAGTGACTTGATTATCATGGAGACTTCAGTGGGTTCTGTAGGTGCAAGATATAGGAGGATGGAAATTCCCATCTAGGTAATCACTTGCTCGGGCATTGGTATCTGGAATTTTACTGGCAAGATTTGATCCTATAGTTGAGAAGAAGTCATTTATCTTGTTTACTGTATCAATAGGCTGTAGTGGTGTTTCGTTTGGTTTAGTTAGACAATATCCTATTTTTTTTCAGTTTGTGGTGCCCATAATCTGTGAGAGTGTTTTCCAGGTCTTTTTATATCTCCTCTTGTTTCAGTGAATCTGCTGGAGTAGTACAATTGTTTGGCTTTTTTATTAGTTTGGTGAGAACTGATGAATAGTGTTTAACAAACTCCTTATGTATGAATCCCGTCTATATTGCTTCTCATATTGATGTTTCTTGTTAATGGATTTTAGTAAGTTGTTAGTTAGCCATGGGCAGCCTAACCGTTTATTCGTAATCTGTTTCATTTTTATAGGACAATGTTTGTTGTATAGTCTATGTAATTTATTAAGAAAGGTGTCTGTCCACTCATCGATACCCTTGGCATTTGGGAATTCTATAGCCCAGTCAACTGTGTCTAGCTCTGTTGTGAAGTTATTTATTGAAGCTTGGTCATGGAGTCGGAATGAAACTTTGGTGTATTCTAGGTGCGGTTTACTAATGTTTGTTAAGAGGAAGGTGGGGTAGTGGTCTGTGGTGCTGTCTGTTATAGATTCTCTGCATTATATTGACACCACACATTGCCCTCAGACACGGCATCTCCACTGCCTAAAGCCTTCTCCTTGTTGTAACATTCACCACCCATTCTTCACACCCATATAAGGGTTGGTATAACTATACTCACATACATTTCCCTCTTTGCTTCCATGGATAACGTTCTTTGTCTCCACAGACTCCTCGATACACCACTCACCTTTTTTCCCTCTTCAATTCAATGATTCATCTCGTCTTTCATAGACCCATCTGATGACAAGTCCATCAGATGGGTCTCTGATACGGGATCAATTTGGCAGATGTTGCAAATGTATAGAATAGGAGGTAATTTACTGAAGGCAGTTAGGAGGTTTTACGAGGATAGTGAGGCTCAAGTTAGAGCAGCAGTAGGAGAGAGAGAGATTATTTCCCAGTAAAAGTAGGCCTTAGACAGGGATGTGCTATGTCAACATGGTTGTTCAATATATTTATAGATGGGGTTGTAAGAGAAGTGAATGCTCGGGTTCTGGCAAGGTGTGAGGTAAAAAGATAAAGAATCTAACACAAAGTGGGAGTTGACACAGTTTCTCTTTGCTGATGACACTTGTGGGAGATTCTGAAGAGAAGTTGCAGAGGCTGGTGGATGAGTTTCGTAGGTATGTAAAAGAAGGAAATTAATAGTGAATATAGGAAAGAGTAAGGTGATGAGGGTAACAACAAATTTAGATAACGAAAGATTAGATATCAGGTTGGAGGGAGAGAGTATGGAAGAGGTGAATGTATTCAGATATTTGGAAGTAGACGCATCAGCAGATGGGTCTATGAAAGATGAGGTGAATCATAGAACTGAGGAGGAGGAAAAAGGTGGGTGGTGCACTGAGGAGTCTGTGGAGACAAAGAACTTTATCCATGGAAGCGAGAGGAATGTATGAGAGTATAGTTATACCAACAGTCTTATATGGATGTTAAGCATGAGTAGTGAATTTTGCAACTAGGAGAAGTCTGGAGGCAGTGGAGATTTCTTGTCTGAGGGCAATGTGTGTTTGAATATAATCCAGAGAATCCATAGTTTGGAAATTAGGAGGAGGTGCAGGGTTACGAAAAGTATTATTCAGAATCCTGAGGAGGGGTTGAGGTGGTTCAGAAATGTAGAGAGATGGAACGAAATAGAATGACTTGGAGAGCATATAAGTCTGTAGTGGAGGGAAGGAGGGGTAGAGTTCGGCCAAGGAAAGGAAGGAGGGAGGGGAAAAGGAGGTTTTGTGTGCGAGGGGCTTATACTTCCAAAAGCATGCATGAGCGTGTTAGATAGAAGCGAATGGATACACATGGTTTTTATGACTTGTGTTGTTGGAGTGTGAGCAAGGTAACATTTATGAAAGGATTCAGGGAAACCGGCAGGCCGGACTTGAGTCCTTGGAGATGGGGAAGTGCAGTGCCTGCACTCTGAAGGAGAAATGTTAATGTTGCAGCTTTATAACTGTAGTGTAAAAGCACCTCTGGGAAGACAGTGATGGAGTGAATGATGAAAATTATATGTCGTGCCGATTAGGTAAAACTGGTCAATTAGCAAGAACTCATTTAAAATTAAGTCCTTTCTAAAATGTAAATTTTTTTAATTTTGTACCAAGAAAAACTTTGAAAACCTATCTAACCTTATTACAACAAGCGCAATTTAATTTAGCCTAATCCAACTAAATATATTTTAGATACGTTAACATTAATTTAATAATAAACAAACACAATGAAATATATTTTTTTCGTTAGGTTCAGAATGATTTTTGCGAAATTATTGCATACACAAATTTTCACTTGTCTTATAGGCAAGAAGAGCGTTGCTATTTAAGCCAAAATCGCAAGTTTTACCTAATCGGCACGACTAATTATATATATATATATATATATATATATATAAATTATATATATATATATATATATATATATATATATTATATATATACATGATATATAATAAAATATATATATATATAATATATAATATATATATATAATATATATATATATATATATATATATATATATATATATATATATATATATATATATATATATATATATATATATTTTTATTATTTTTTATTAACACATCGGCCGATTCCCACCAAGGCAGGGTGGCCCGAAAAAGAAAAACTTTCATCATCATTCACTCCATCACTGTCTTGCCAGAGGGTGCTTTACACTACAGTTATAAAACTGCAACATTAACACCCTCCTTCAGAGTGCCGGCACTGTACTTCCCATCTCCAGAACTCAAGTCCGGCCTGCCGGTTTCCTGAATCCCTTCATAAATGTTACTTTGCTCACACTCCAACAGCACGTCAAGTATTAAAACCATGTGCCTCCATTCACTCCTATCAAATACGCTCACACATGCTTGCTGGAAGTCCAAGCCCTCGCACACAAAACTTCCTTTACCCTCCTCCAACCTTTCCTAGGCCGACCCCTACCCCGCCTTCCTCCACTACAGATTTATACACTCTGAAGTCACTCTGTCTCGTTCCATTCTCTCTACATGTCCGAACCACCTCAACAACCCCTCCTCAGCTCTCTGGACAATCGTTTTGGTAATCCCGCACCTCCTCCTAATTTCCAAACTCCGAATTCTCTGCATTATATTCACACCACACATCGACCTCAGACACGACATCTCCACTGCCTCCAGCCTTCTCCTCATTGCAACATTCATCACCCATGCTTCACACCCATATAAGAGCGTTGGTATAACTATACTCTCATACATTCCCCTCTTTACTTCCATGGGCAAAGTTCTTTGTCTCCACAGACTCCGAAGTGCTCCACTAACCCTTTTCCCCTCATCAATTCTATGATTCACCTCATCCTTCATAGACCCATCTGCTGACATGTCCACTCCCAAATATCTGAATACATTCACCTCCTCCATACTCTCTCCCTCCAATCTGATATCCAATCTTTCGTCACCTATTCTTTTTGTTATCCTCATCACCTTACTCTTTCCTATATTCACTTTCAATTTTCTTCTTTTACACACCCTACCAAATTAATCCACCAACCTCTGCAACTTCTCTTCAGAATCTCCCAAAAGCACAGTGTCATCAGCAAAAAGCAACTGTGACAACTCCCACTTTGTATTTGCTTCTTTATCTTTTAGTCCCACACCTCTTGCCAAGACCCTCGCATTCACTTCTCTTACAGCCCCATCTATAAATATATTGAACAACCACGGTGACATCACACATCCTTGTCTAAGCCCCACTTTTACTGGGAAATAGTCCCCTTCCCTCCTACACACTCTAACCTGAGCCTCACTATCCTCATAAAAACTCTTCACTGCTTTCAGTAACCTTCCTCCTATTCCATACACCTGCAACATCTGCCACATTGCATCCCTATCTACCCTATCATACGCCTTTTCCAAATCCATAAATGCCACAAAAACATCTTTACCTTTATCCAAATACTTTTCACCTATATGTTTCACTGTAAACACTTGGTCTACACACCCCTACCTTTCCTAAAGCCCCTTGTTCATCTGCTATCCTGCTTTCTGTCTTACTCCTAATTCTTTAATAATAACTCTACCATACACTTTACCAGGTACACTCAACAGACTTATTCCCCTATAATTTTTGCACTCTCTTTTGTCCCCTTTGCCTTTATACAAAGGAACAATACACGCTATCTGCCAATCCCTAGGTACCTTACCCTCTTCCATACATTTATTAAATAATAGCACCAACCACTCCAAAACTATATCCCCACCTGCTTTTAACATTTCTATCTTTATCCCATCAATCCCAGCTGCCTTATCCCCTTTCATTCTACCCACTGCCTCACGAACTTCCCCTACACCCACAACTGGCTCTTCCACACTCCTACAAGATGTTATTCCTCCTTGCCCTACACACGAAATCACAGCGTCCCTGTCTTCATCAACATTTAACAACTCCTCAAAATATTCCCTCCATCTTCCCGATACCTCTAACTCTCCATTTAATAACTCTCCTCTCCTATTTTCAACTGTCAAATCCATTTGTTCTCTAGGCTTCCTCAACTTATTAATCTCATTCCAAAACTTTTTCTTATTATCAACAAAATTTGCTGATAACATCTCACCCACTCTCTCATTTGCTCTCATTTTACATTGCTTCATCACTCTTTTAACCTCTCTTTTTCTCTCCATATACTCTTCCCTCCTTGCATCACTTCTACTTTGTAAAAACCTCTCATATGCTAACTTTTTCTCCCTTACTACTCTCTTTACATCATCATTCCACCAATCGCTCCTCTTCCCTCCCGCACCCACTCGCCTGTAACCACAAACTTCTGCTGAACACTCTAACACTACATTTTTAAATCTACCCCATACATCTTCGACCCCATTGCCTACACCCTCACTAGCCCATCTATCCTCCAATAGTTGTTTATATCTTACCCTAACTGCCTCCTCTTTTAGTTTATAAACCTTCACCTCTCTCTTACTTACTGATTCTATTTTCCTTGTATCCCATCTACCTTTTACTCCCACTGTAGCTTTAACTAAAAAGTGATCTGATATATCTGTGGCCCCTCTATAAACATGTACATCCTGAAGTCTACTCAACAGTCTTTTATCTACCAATACATAGTCCAACAAACTACTGTCATTACGCCCTACATCATATCTTGTATACTTATTTATCCTCTTTTTCTTAAAATATGTATTACCTATAACTAAACCCCTTTCTATACAAAGTTCAATCAAAGGGCTCCCATTATCATTTACACCTGGCACCCCAAACTTACCTACTACACCCTCTCTGCATGTTTCTCCCACATAAATGCCATTTAGGTCCCCTACCACAATTACTCTCTCATTTGGTTCAAAAGTTCCTATACATTCGCTTAACATCTCCCAAAATCTCTCTCTCCTCTACACTCCTCTCTTCTCCAGGTGCATACACACTTATTATGACCCACTTTTCGCATCCGACCCTTATTTTAATCCACATAATTCTTGAATTTACACATTCATATTCTCTCTTTTCCTTCCATAACTGATCCTTCAACATTATTGCTACCCCTTCCTTAGCTCTAACTCTCTCAGATACTCCTGACTTAATCCCATTTATTTCTCCCCACTGAAACTCGCCTACCCCCTTTAGCTTTGTTTCGCTTAGGGCCAGGACATCCAACTTCTTTTCATTCATAACATCGGCAATCATCTCTTTCTTATCATCCGCACTACATCCACGCACATTCAAACAACCCAGTTTTATTAAGTTTTTCTTCTTCTCTTTTTTTAGTAAATTTGTACAGGAGAAGGGGTTACTAGCCCATTGCTCCCGGCATTTTAGTCGCCTCATACGACACGCATTGCTTACGGAGGAAAGATTCTTTTCCACTTCCCCATGGACAATAGAGAAAATAAAAGAACAAGAGCTATTAAGAAAAAGAAGAAAACCTAGATGTGTGTATGTATATATATGCATGTGCATGCCAGTGTAGTGTGACCTAAAGTGTAAGTAGAAGTAGCTAGATATACCTGTTATCCAGCGTGTTTATGAGACAGAAAAAGACACCAGCAATCCTACCATCATGTAAAACAGTTTCAGGTTTCTGTTTCACAGTCACCTGGCAGGACGGTAGTACCTCCCTGGGTGGTTGCTGTCTACCAACCTACTACCTACATAATATATATATATATATATATATATATATATATATATATATATATATATATATATATATATATATATATATATATATATATATATATATATAATATAATTATTAGAATTAAAGTTATTAACAATAATTTAAAATCATTCATATAGTTCCTTGATAATGTGAGAAGTCATCAAAGCTTGAAATTTCAAAATTTTTAACAGTGGTTTTTCTGACACACACACACACACAAACACAGACACACACACACACACACACATACACACACACACAGAAAACACACACACACAGACACACACACACACACACACACACACACACACACACACACACACATATATATATATATATATATATATATATATATATATATATATATATATATATATATATAAATATATATATATAGTAAATTTATTTATTACAGGAACATGAACACCAATGTTTATATAAACAGCAGCATATTTGTTACGTTTCGACAATCTCTCGTTACAGTACGATATGCGCTACCATCGTTGCAGCTGCACAGAGCAACAAAACACTCCAAAGCTAGCAACACTGAATTGTATGTGAACAGCATCAACTTACACCTAAATTTCTTCAGTTTGAAGGTTATAGTCTTCAACTTTGTGGATCACGTCTGTCAACGTCAGTTTACAATGAATTATCTTGTTCACTTATAACAGATGAAATATCTGACGGTTGTGTGCGGTGTTTGTCTCCACCATATCTTTGTCTTAATCCATTTTAATTACCTTAAGACTAGAATTTTTTTCATAATGTCCCTTGCTCATTTGTGTCTTTAGTTACCATCCAGTGTATTCCTTGGCTACCTTTCTTCGCATCTCAAACAACTTGCCTCTCTCGACTCTTTCAAATTCCATGAGTATTTTGACAGTCATCTTGCCTCTTTGATGGTCCTCTCCTTGTGTTATTAAGTTTATTTTTTCAAGTCACTACTGGAAGTTCACCCTCTTCACCTCAGGTAACAATTTTGCTAGGAACTATTGGATACATAAGATTTTTCGACTTTTTTTTTTTGCCAGGTCATTTAAGTATATCACCAACAGCAGTCTTTACTAAATATTGAAGACAATTTCGCAATTTTAATTAATCTGGTTGAAATATTACGTTGAAAAACAATTACACAGGTGATCGTCAAGTCGCATATAACATTTCTGTAATTAGTGTCTATCTGAGATTGTCAGACCGATTTCTAGTGTCTAAATCATCGATCATAGAAACATCATATACGATATTTCCTCTGAATGTATTTCTTGCTATTTGTTTAAGACTTCAGTCCTTTGGATATGTAGCTCCTTACATGTCACTCCGATTGCGACGTCTACTCTCCTATAATCATGAACGCCTCTCACTGTTCCCGGTTTTCGATAAATCTTTACAGCAAAACGTGAAGAAGACTCTTTTGAATAAGCAATACATGTTCATTACATACATCTTCAATACATAAATTTCTTTAATATGCAGCGCCAAAGGAGTGTTTCACAACCGTGTCGACTTCTGTTTTTGTAATACGGAAAGTCGATTTTGATACAGCTAATGCCATTCTCTCATATTCTTTTATTCCTCATACGTCTACAATTCTTCTCCAACATTCACAATATTTTCGAGTGAAATGTTAGGGAATATATTTGCTTATCCGGAATATCACTTAGGAGAAGGCGGAGAGAGAATAAACTGTCATATCTTGTGATGGAAAGGATAGGAAATGTCACTTTTGGAGTCGAATTGAACTCGATACGGAAACGCCAATGTCCACTGTGCATTTTTATGAGTTCCTCAATAAGATCTGTAACGTAAAAGAACTGGAAGGTGGATCTCAAAGGCACGCATGAGACAGAGAACTGGCAATATCCGCGACAATCTTCCAGCTCAGGTCTCCAGTGTGTTTGTTCAAGAACTATGAGCCTCACAGACATATGTTTTTCTCTTCTGAACACAGGAATCACTAGATAATACACCTGTAAATCACTAGATAATGCACCTGTGAATCACTAGATAATGCACCTGTGAATCACTAGATAATGCACCTGTGAATCACTAGATAATGCACCTGTGAATCACTAGATAATGCACCTGTGAATCACTATATAATGCACCTGTGAGTCACTACATAATGCATCTGAGTCATTAGATAATGCACCTGTGAGTCACTAGATAATGCATCTGTGACTCACTAGATAATGCACCTGTAACTCACTTGATAATGCACCTGTGAATCACTAGATAATGCACCTGTGAGTCACTACATAATGCACCTGTGAGTCACTACATAATGCATCTGAGTCATTAGATACTGCACCTGTGAGTCACTAGATAATGCATCTATGAATCACTAGATAATGCACCTGTAACTCACTTGATAATGCACATGTGGTTCACTAGATAATGCACATGTGAGTCACTACATAATGCACCTGTGAATCACTACACAATGCACCTGTGAATCACTACATAATGCACCTGTGAATCACTAGATAATGCACATGTGAGTCACTAGATAATGCACCTGTGAATCACTAGATAATGCACCTGTGAATCACTAGATAATGTACCTATGAATCACTAGATAATGCACCTGTGAATCAATAGATAATGCACCTGTGAGTCACTAGATAATGCACCTGTGAGTCACTAGATAATGCACCTGTGAGTCACTAGATAATGCACCTGTGAAACACATGAAAATAAAATGAAGTACATGTATATCAAACATATTCATTTAGCGGCGATCAAAAATATTCACAGTGCTTCTAGAAAAGTTATGTTGGTGATATCTATTACAGCTCATTACACACACACTCTTCATGTCAACAAGCTCCCACAATTACCCATGCTTCTTCCTCAAGTTGATCTATATCTAACACAATTGTCAAATTGAAAGCAAAAACACTGGAAAGCTTGGCCAAGAAGCATCAACGAGAGTTTAGCTACTAATACACCTAATGTTTTTACGATCTAACAAGACACTATATGAAGGTGAAAGATGTCACAGAGGACAGAGAGGAACTGGCATAGAAATAAAGCTCGAGACTCAACCTTACGGTTCCCCACATGTCTAACATATCCTCAAACATCCTCATCACAGCAATACACATTCAACATGTCCAGGTCTCCACCACATGGCACGGTCAATATATGTCCAGAAGGTCTCCACCACATGACAGTCAACATGTCCAAAGGTCATCACCACGTGACATAGTCAATATATTCAGGTCACCAACACCACGTGACACAGTCAACATGCCCAGGTCACCACCACGTGACATAGTCAATATGTCCAGGTCACCAAAACCACGTGACACAGTCAACATGCCCGGAAGGTCACCACCACGTGACATAGTCAATGTACCCAGGTCACCAACACCACGTGACACAGTCAACATGCCCGGAAGGTCACCACCACGTGACATAGTCAATGTACCCAGGTCACCAACACCACGTGACACAGTTAACATGCCCGAAAGATCACCACCACGTGACACAGTCAACATGTGCTGGTCTCCCTTACGACTAGTGATCAAAGTTTTCAATGCTGAGGAACACAAAAGCAAAGAATCAAGAAATTCCCCCCCCCCCAAAAAAAAAAAAAAAAAATGAAAGCTGAACTAAAAAACCGTATAGGTTTCCAGTATAGCGGTACAGTAACAGAAAAAATTTCCCAAAGAGCAAACCAGAATAAATGAATGTAAATTTTTTTCACCACCGACTTTTACCTGGGTAAAAGAGCGAAGTGTTTCTCTAATATCTGTATAAAATATTGTAATATTTTTCAAAACTTATTAGAAGGTTATAATCCAAACTATGTCAAGTAGTTGGCTTCATCTTTAGTCTGGGTGAGGAATTAGTCGTATTAATTATGAACAGAATATGAGAGTAAGAAAAAACTTGGTGAATATTTAAAAGAAAAATATGAAACATATTTTGAACAAGTGTCAGGTTTATGTTCATGAGCCAGGAAGGATTGAACAAGTGTCAGGTTTATTTTCATGAGCCAGGAAGGATTGAACAAGTGTCAGGTTTATGTTCATGAGCCAGGAAGGATTGAACAAGTGGCAGGTTTATGTTCATGAGCCAGGAAGGATTGAACAAGTGTCAGGTTTATGTTCATGAGCCAGAAAAGATTGAACAAGTTTCAGGTTTATGTTCATGAGCCAGGAAGGATTGAACAAGTGTCAGGTTTATGTTCATGAGCCAGGAAGGATTGAACAAGTGTCAAGTTTATGTCCATGAGCCAGGAAGGATTGAACAAGTGTCAGGTTTATGTTCATGAGCCAGGAAGGATTGAACAAGTGTCAGGTTTATGTTCATGAGCCAGGATTGAACAAGTGTCAAGTTTATGTTCATGAGACAGGAAGGATTGATCAAGCTTCAGGTTTATGTTCATGAGCCAGAAAAGATTGAACAAGTGTCAGGTTTATGTTCATGAACCAGGAAGGATTGAACAAGTGTCAGGTTTATGTTCATGAGCCAGGAAGGATTGAACAAGTGTCAGGTTTATGTTCTTGAGCCAGGAAGGATTGAACAAGTGTCAGGTTTATGTTCATGAGCCAGGAAGGATTGAACAAGTGTCAAGTTTATGTTCATGAGACAGGAAGGATTGATCAAGCTTCAGGTTTATGTTCATGAGCCAGAAAAGATTGAACAAGTGTCAGGTTTATGTTCATGAACCAGGAAGGATTGAACAAGTGTCAGGTTTATGTTCATGAGCCAGGAAGGATTGAACAAGTGTCAGGTTTATGTTCATGAGCCAGGAAGGATTGAACAAGTGTCAGGTTTATGTTCATGAGCCAGGAAGGATTGAACAAGTGTCAAGTTTATGTTCATGAGACAGGAAGGATTGATCAAGCTTCAGGTTTATGTTCATGAGCCAGAAAAGATTGAACAAGTGTCAGGTTTATGTTCATGAACCAGGAAGGATTGAACAAGTGTCAGGTTTATGTTCATGAGCCAGGAAGGATTGAACAAGTGTCAGGTTTATGTTCATGAGCCAGGAAGGATTGAACAAGTGTCAGGTTTATGTTCATGAGCCAGGAAGGATTGAACAAGTGTCAGGTTTATGTTCATGAGCCAGGAAGGACAACAAGTGAGAAAATCATTATTTTTACTGCTTGTGTCTTTGTTTGTACTTGCCTAGTCTTCTTTTCAAGGGTCAATTCCCAGCTCCTAATAAATATATAATTTTTATGGACAGGCTTTTCTAATTCCTGACCTCCAAAGCTCGATCATATCTACTCTTAAAACTGTGTATGATATGTGCCTCCATCTCTTCATGAAGTTAATTCCGCGCGCTAACACCCCAAGACTGAAAAAGTTGTTCCTAACATTACATATGCGTCCTTAGCAGCCGTTTCCCTGGTTCCCTCTCCTAACATCTGACACGGCTTTTCTCTATCTAACACTAAATTCCCTGAGCATTTTGTATATTTCTAGTGTCCTCTTAAAACTTTTTTTAGTCAGTCTACTCAGTTCCAGTACCAATCTCACAGCAAACGTGCGCATGTATAGTGTATATGTATATACTCACTCATTTGTACTTACCTATTTGTGATTGCAGGGGTCGATTCACATGTGTGTGTGCGTGTCTGTCTCTCTAGCTTTATAACCATAACCATAGTAGGTCAAACATGTCGAACTGCCCTAAAAAATTAGATTACCTAAAAATTTATCTTACAAATTGATAATATATATTTTTTGTGAATTAACGCAATACATAAATTTTGAAATTTGTATAAAAAACATAACAGCCTAAATGTTGTACCGAAAGTAACACAGACGTAGTCTTTTTTAATGAATATGTCAATAAACACAAAAATTTTGAAAAAACAAAATATTCACGAGAAATGTTATCCAAATAATCAAGAGATATATTATGAGAAAATCATTGTATAATAGCAGTGGATGGACTAGCTCACTGCTATTAGCTTCTCGTTGTCTCGTCACTATTCACTATCTTTTCACGATTTTTTTTTTGGTTAGAAGAGATGATGCAGTATGTCAGGTGCGCAATGTCCTTCATGGTGAACATTCTAAGCTGCAATAAGCTCTTGTTTCTCGGGATGTCGGCAGGCCTACGCTTCACATCGTATCAGTGTCAAGCATGGCTTGGCGGACGGAGGTTCGAGCTTCCATAAATCTTTGTGGAAAATGACCACCGCGGTTTTAATGCTTCACATAAAGAAACAGCGGAAACATCGCCCCTGAGTGAGTCCTACTTCAGTAGCCTTAACAATTCCACAGCCTTGTTAAAGTAGGCTCCTCGAACCCCTTCTGTCACTGAGGGTCTTATCACTTGCTAGTCGGGTCATCTCACCAACTTTCACATGAATTCTAGACAGTTTTCAGGGGCAGTCTCGGGCGGCACGCCACGTAGCAGAAGGCAGAACGTTCCGCTGGGATTAAGTTTGCTCTCCTCAGTTCCTTCAAGGAAAGTCAATTTCTTTTTGTACAACTTTCTTCGATCCTTCTATATTCATACAGGATATTCCAGGGTTCCTTTAGCTAAAAATCTGTGAAGGAATGAGGTAACCTCGGTAACGCTTGTTCTCGTAAGTAGCAAAAGTCTCTTCACATATCGTCGTCAAGACACAGATTATACACATACACATACAAATAAATAATATATATATATATATATATATATATATATATATATATATATATATATATATATATATATATATATATATATATATAAAGCAATAAGAAAAGTAGAAAAGTAGAAGGCTTATAAAACTGAGATATCACCTCAAATACAACATTATACCTGTCCCAGTATAATGCGGGTGGTAGTGTCAAGGACCTGTCATGCACAGCTTAAATTCTTCCCAAATTTAATTAATTATAAATTAATCTAATTTGTATAACCCTAAGCTATTATTCATAATAAAATCCATACGATTTTTCACGAAGCTTGACTGAATTATATTTCCTCTCAACCATAGACATAATACAACTTTCTCGGCCTTTTGAAAATCATTTGGATGGTTAAAATCTCTCAAATGAATAAACAGAGCATTAGACTCTTGTCCAGGTCTAATGTTATATTTTTATATTGTTACACTCTTAGTTCAAGGCTTTTTCCAGTTTGACCATAATAAATTTTATTACATTTTTTACAGGGAATCTTGTAGACACAGCCATCAATATTTTTTGGAGAACATTTAATCAGATTTTTTTTACTGTATCAAGATTTTTAAATATAACTTTGATTTTAAAATTCTTAAGTAGAGAAGGAATATAATGAAGGTTTTCATGGTAAAGGAGAACCAACATATTCTTAGTTGAATAAGTTTGTTTGTCTTGTTTTGAACTGTAAAATGTATTTCTTGCAATTTTAAAGGATTTATCAATTATTTTAGGTATTTTAGATCATTAGCTATTTCATAAATCTTCAAGATTTCTTTATCTATGAACTCTGGGCTGCAAACACACAAACACCTCAAAAACAGTAAAATTTAGGGAATGAACTAGACTATTTAATTCAGTAAGGAAATGGTTTATATCTATATTCTTAAACATTAGGCATAAAACATCAACAACATGTCTGTACCACTTAGCTTTATTGGGAAAGAATTTATTAATCAGTCTTGTTTTAAAATATTCCGTTTACGAATTGCTAAGGGCAGGTGAGAAAGGATTTCTCATTGCCATACCAAACTTCCGAATGTAAAACTCTTCATTAAATACAAATTTTGCATCAACAATACAAAGTTTAACAAGCTCAATGATAGTAGGTAATGGAAATGGTAAATCGTAATTACTGAGTTCTTCAGATAGGAAACTTAATATATCATCAACTGGAACTTCTGTAAACAAGGAAGTGACTTTAAAACCATACTGAAATTAATTAAATCAATCATGGTGCTTAATTTATCAAATAAATCAATATTATTTTTAACATTAAAGTTGGAAATTTTGTCATCAATTGGGCTCAACATATCTACTAGCCATTTAGATAATTTATAGGAAACAGAACCTATGGAGCAAATTATGGGTCTGGCAGGATTACCTGGTTTGTGTGTTTTTATTAATCCATACATATATGGCAAAGATGAATTAGTGGTCATGATTTATTTAATTAGTGCATATTTGCCTTTAAGCGGGTGGGGGCGGGGGCATGGGCAACGGTAACGGCGACAAAAAAAAAAAAAGTGGTCGATTTATTGTCTTGTTTAAGTTACTATTGACTGAATCTAAGGGACTTTTTCTAAGTTTGGAATAAGTATCTGTATCATCTATATTGATTATTCATTTTACCGTAGTAATCAGTTTCTTTTAGAATTACTACTGCATTTATTTTGTCTGCTTTAGTAATATGCAAATTTTATTATTAATAAGATTTTCATAAGACTTAAAAAATCTTTGAGGACAACTGGGGATATTTTGTTTAATTATAGAACTATAAACCATCCCTTACTTATATTAAGTTTATTAACTAATAAATAAATAGATTTTTCAAGCTTTTGCAATTTCCACATTTTTTACTTTTTTAGAGGTTGCAAAACTTAGACCGAAACATAGAGCAGTGGTTGTATTTTTATCTAATGCTTCATGTGACAAGTTAATTACAAAATTGTTATCAGCATGTTTCAAGCTTCATAAAAAATAGTATTGATTTTGATATATATATAATAGTTTAGGGTTATACAAATCAGAATCATTTATAATTATTAAAATCTGGGAAGAATTGAAGAATTTAAGCTATACATGACAGGTCCTTTAACACTACCACCCGCATCATACTGGGACGGGTGTATGTCGTATGTGAGGTGATATCTAAGCCTTATAAGCCTTCTATAGTTCTAGTATTTTTACAGGTCCTTGATAACGTGAGAAATCATGAAAGCGCGGTTGTTTTGCATATATATATATATATATATATATATATATATATATATATATATATATATATATATATATATATATATATATATATACACACACACATGTGTGTGTGTGTCGTGCAGAATAAGTAAAATTAGTCAATTAGCAAGAACTCATTTAAAATTAAGTCCTTTCTAAAATTTTCTCTTATACGTTTAAAAGTATATTTTTTTCATTTCTGTTAATGTAAAAATTAATAATTTTGTACCAAAAGAACCTTAGAAAATTTACCTAACCTAACGCAATTTAATTTAGCCTAATCCAACTAAATATATTTTAGATAAGTTTACAATAATTTAATAATAAACAAACACAATGAAACATATATTTTTTTGTTAGATTCAGAATGATTTTTGCGAAAACAGTGCATACACAAATTTTCGCTTCCCTTATTCGGCAAGAAGAGAGTTGCTATGTAAGCATAGCAAGCAAGAAGCTTGCCATGCTGAGGCGCTGAAAGAGAAAATTTGCAAGCCTTGGGTCTCTGATGGCTTCGCTGAATCTGGAAATTTGAGGAATTTGAGGAAACCCATGGCACCCTTTTTCCAGGGACCAGTGGTCTTTGATGCTATTGGAACAAAAGGTTACTATTTAGGGCAAAGTTGAACTTGTGTTCTTCCTGCTGACCAGCACCAGTACCCTGCTGACCAGCACCAGTACCCTGCTGACCAGCACCAGTACCCTGCTGACCAGCACCAGTACCCTGCTGACCAGCACCAGTACCCTGCTGACCAGCACCAGTACCCTGCTGACCAGCACCAGTACCCTGCTGACCAGCACAGTAACTTCCTGCTGACCAGCACCAGTACCCTGCTGACCAGCACCAGTACCCTGCTGACCAGCACCAGTACCCTGCTGACCAGCACCAGTACCCTGCTGACCAGCACCAGTACCCTGCTGACCAGCACCAGTACCCTGCTGACCAGCACCAGTACCCTGCTGACCAGCATTAAATAGGATGAATGTGCCTTTCTTTCAGGGATATAATATAATCCCATCAAGGCAGCTGGTAGGCATATCTGGGTAATAAAGATAAAGGTTCTCTCTTAGCTGAGAGAAACTCTAGTGTCTAAAATGCCATCCTTTGGAGTTTGCAGACTTCAGACCATACCGATCAGCTTCAGCTTTGCCGCAAATATACTTGTACTCACTGTGGATAGGAAAAGAAAGACGGAGCCAATGCAATGGGAAGGGTCTGCACGGGAGACCGTGTGACAGTAGCGTAAATGGAAACTTAGGAGAAAATCACCCATGTGATGCACAGTGACAAAATACAAAGAGACAAACTTGCCTCCTCTTGAAACTTGTACCATCTGACTTGACTGCTATCTTTTCTACGCTGGGGCTGTCCCAGCTGGACTGTTTGTGGACAATGGTATCAGCTGGTCCTACTGTTAGGGCTGAAAGAGAAATGTGTAACTAGGGCCATTTACCTCCATCATTTATGTATATATTCTGATAGAATTTGCTTCACCAATTCGCTGGATCCATTAGAAAAGGATAAGAAGGTTGGCAAGGCAATCAAGGATGCAGTATGTATGCCCAGTCCGTGTAATCAGACTGGAAGTGTAGCTTGCTCTCACTGTGATTTGCCAGGAAAAGGTTTACGACTTTTTCTTGCTCGGATTTTAGCAGGGTTTCGTATTCACTTAGTTTGAGGTGGCAAATAATGGAGAGCATCATGAAAAAAGGAGGTTAGAATAGGGAAGATTGATGCCCTACACATCTGGTCTGTAGGGCATCAATGATTTTCATATATAAATAAATAAATATATATATATATATATATATATATATATATATATATATATATATATATATATATATATATATAATATTGCCAAAAGTTATAATTTTATAACTACTGAAATACTGAGTTTTTGGCAATTTTTTTCCTTAAAATTATTTGACTGCAATTGGTGAAACGTTTTATTATTTCTATCATTTTAAATGAAATATGAAAGTTCATCAAAAACACTGAAATATATATTACTGGCCCCTAACATATGCTTTCTTTGAACCATCTATCACAATGAAAAAATAATAATTTCCTATATATACTTAAAAAAATATATATAAAAAAACTATGTAAAATAAATTTACCAGTTCATTCTAAAATGTAAATAAAAAATGGTTTTAATGGGAGATGATGAAGAAGCGTGAACAACAAAAGAATGCACTTGGGTGCAACAGAGGGAGCGTGCCAACCCAGACACTAACCTATACTGCAACGCCAGGTCGCGCAGTTATAGTCACTAGCATTGCTCATCACAAAGAAAAGTAACAGGTTTTAGCAAGTATCAGCAAGTATCAGCAAAGATCATTATTCCCCGACCCCAACTACCATCACACGAAAACCCCATCTAATCCCAACAACCTTCTCATCAACTTCCTGATACAAAAATATCCCCCCCCCCATGCTCTCTCACCCACTGAAAAATGGTATGGTAATACCGACAAGATTTGTGGAAAATAACATTTATGAACAGGAAATGTTTCGCCACTAGTTACTTCATTAGGACTGAAGATGTCACTAGTGGCGAAACGTTTCCTCTAATAAATGTTCTGATCTGTACATAAGTGTCTTTCTCCCACCAATTCCTCATAACTCCTACCAGTTCCCTATTCCTTCCAATAAACTCCTCCCACCACTGTCCTGGCCGGTACCTCCCCCGCACCACACAATTGCTTTTCTTTCACGCAGACACCAACGTGTCAGTGAAAATATTTCAGTCCATTATGCAAACTTTAGACATGTAAATGTGTAGCATTTTTCCATATTTATTGTATTAGCAATTAGTCAGATCTGAAATATTTGGTTCTGATGCTGTTATCTCACGCATACAGTAAAAATGAATTCTGTTCTTTTCACCAGCATCCGCGCTCTAATATAAACAAGGATGTACCCTTTTTTGCCTAAACACTGAATAAAACAACAATGCTGGATTTGGAAATTAGTGTTTACTGTGAATATGTTCTGCTCCCCCTCCCCCTCTTCCTTTGTAGTATTGTGTGTTGCCGCATTAGCTCTTGGAAATCTACACAATTGTAGCTTAAAATGACTACCTAATCAAGCTAATCTTACTCGCGTATTGGTCACTCAATCCATTTATTCATGAGCTGCATCAAAGTCATTTAAAGTGTACATGTTAATACAGGACAAACATTCCAGGAGCCGAGGGAAGGGGGAGGGGGATGGGGGAGAGGGAGGGAAGAGGTGGTCTAGTCACTCCCTCACCATCCTCCTTCATTATATTTCTCTCAGCACTCCCTTACCATCCTCCATCATCAGTGTTTTTCTCGGGACTCCCTTACCATGCTAAGTCATTATTTTTCTCAGCATTCCCTTACCATCCTCCGTCATTGTTTCTCTCTACAGGGTGCGGCATAAGTTGTTTATATTTGGCTTCATTTATTTAACAAAAACTGTTCCTTAGGACAGGATCTTGTTATTCTAAGTAAAGCAACTTATGCCGTACGCATTAAACATTTGTATGCACACCTACGCTGCAGTCGTTAAACTGCCGACCCCTTGTTATGCACTCTGCATTAGTGATATGAGCCTACATAACAATTAATTTAATTAGTGGTACTATTTCTAGTACCTGCCTGCACATAAGTAGTTTAGGAGGTGCTATCAAAAAGGTTCTGGATTGCCCCCAAAATATATAGGTTTACCTAATTACCTAAGTGAAGTTGTCTCCCTCGAAGTACTCTCCTTGGGAGGCTATACACTAATCTCAGCGTCTCTACCACATCTTGAAACGTTTCTGGAACTCTTCTGTCCTAACGACATCTAGCAAGGTCTGTGAAGAGAAAAATGCACAGAGAACTATATCTGGGAAGCAAGGAGGGTAAAGGATGACCACCATGTTTTTTTGGGGAGGATCCAGAAAACGATAATCTTTCTCGTGTTGAGTCAGGAAGCGGGACACAAATTTCACAGCGACTCGCCTCATGTTCAAATTTTCAGTCAAAATGCTTTGACATAATTCATGAGAAACTTTCTCAACACTTGCAATGTCCTGGATCTCTGATGGCGATCTCCGTGAAAAGCTTCCTTCATGCGATGGGGCAGGATAATCTCTCCGTGGGTTTTGAGAGAGGGAGCAGAGGCACTCTGTGTACCACTAACAATCTTCAACACATCTATCGAAACAGGGCGACTACCTGAGGTATGGAAGACAACAAATATAGTCCCAATTTTTAAAAAAGGGAACACACACGCAGCATTAAACTTACAGACCAGTGTCACTGACATATATATGCAAAGTCATGGATAAGATTATCAGGAGAAGAGTGGTGGAACACCTAGAAAGGATTGAGCTTATCAACGACAGCCAACACGGTTTCAGGGACGGGAAATCCTGTCTCAAACCTACTGGAGTTCTATGACAGGGTGACAGCAGTAAGACAAGAGAGAGAGGAGTGGGTAGATTGCATTTTCTTGGACTGTAAGAAGGCGTTTGACACAGTTCCACACAGGAGGTTAGTGCATAAGCTGGAGGACCAGGCAGGGAAGGCACTGCAATGGATCAGGAAATACCCGTCAGGAAGACAACAGCGAGTCATGGTACGTGGCGAGGCGTCAGAGTGGGCGCCTGTGACGAGCGGAGTTCCACAGGGGTCAGTCCTAGGACCGGTGCTGTTTCTGGTATTTTTGAACGACATGACGGAAGGAATAGACTCAAAAGTGTCCCTGTTTGCAGATGACGTGAAGTTGATGAGAAGAATTCAATCGAATGAAGACCAGGCAGAACTACAAAGGGATCTGGATAGGCTGCAGGCCTGGTCCAGCAACTGGCTCCTGGAATTCAACCCCACTAAGTGCAAAGTCATGAAGATTGGGGAAGGGCAAAGAATGCAGATGGAGTACAGTCTAGGGAGCCAGAGACTACAAACCTCACTCAAGGAAAAGGATCTTGGGGTGAGTACAACACCGGGTACATTTCCTGAGGCGCACATTAACCAAGTAACTGCTGCAGCATACGGGCGCCTAGCAAACCTAAGAACAGCATTCAGACATCTCAATAAATAATCATTTAGGACCCTGTACACCGTGTACGTTAGACCTATATTGGAGTATGCAGCACCAGTTTGGAACCCGCACCTAGCCAAACACGTAAGGAAACTAGAGAAAGCGCAAAGGTTTGCAACAAGACTAGTCCCGGAGCTAAGGGGCATGTCCTACGAGGAGAGGTTAAGGGAAATCAATCTGACGACACTGGAGGACAGGAGAGATAGGGTAGATATGATAACGACATATAAAATACTGAGAGGAATTGACAAGGTGGACAGAGACAGGATGTTCCAGAGATGGGACACAGGAACAAGGGGTCACAGTTGAAAGTTGAAGACTCAGATGAATCACTGGGACGTTAGGAAGTATTTCTTCAGTCACAGAGTTGTCAGGAAGTGGAAGTCTGGGAAGTGATGTAGTGGAGGCAGGATCTATACATAGCTTTAAGAAGAGGTATGCTAAAGCTCATGGAGCAGGAAGAGTGACCCAGTAGCGACCAGTGAAGAGGCGGGGCCAGGAGCTATGAATCGACCCCTGCAACCACAACTAGGTGAGTATATCCACGCACACACATCCACACACACACACACGCAAATACACACACACATTTTATTCGATAACAAGAATCAAACGCAAATCCTATTTCCGCTGAGCATTAATTCGAAAAATATGCAAATATATACAGTTGAATTCCATTAAAATAATTACAGAAAATGCGAAGAACAACGTGTGTGTGCGTGCGTGCGTGCGTGTGTGTGTGTGTGTGTGTGTGTGTGTGTGTTTGTGTGCGTGCGTGCGTGCGTGCGTGCGTGTAGAGGGGAGGGTGAAAAAGTGGACAAATGGAAACTTAATTTACACCGAGGCTATCGAAAGAGAACAACCATGTACCTCACTGGAGGAGTATCATCTAGAATCTAGATGTTCAAACAAGGACACGAAAGCTAGTTTACTTTTCCCCTCCCTCTGGCCACTGCCGACTTGAATTAGGTTATGAAAAGCCATACTGTATTCTAAAAAAATGGAATGGATATTTGATACGAAAGAATTAATGGAAAGAATGGGCTAAAGCTACACCTGCAACAAGAGCACCACATTTTCTTTAATCATTCTACTCCACTGCCAACCATAGCAATGAATCTACCACTAATTCTCTTAATTATCGTCCTCCAGGTGGATGATGGTCAACCAGACAGCCTGTAAAGCTCCGGAACTTCCACCAGGGTGCTTTAGGTTTGCAAATAATTTGCAAATTATTTGATTTGGCACTAACCACTTAAGGTTTGTAGTCTATTCTAATATTCAACAACTTCAAAAACAAGAAAGTGTTTACACACATTAGTGTTTAACTATTTACCATTTATTTATATGCCATTGTTTCCTGTAATTGTATCTCACTACACTTCACTATGATTATGCTGGAGTATCTCCGATTTGGAGATGTATGGAGGAGGGGGTGGGGGCTGAAGGAGGTATGAGTGAAAAGAGGAATGTATAATAGTTTTGGTAAGTTAAATAAAAAAAATGCATTAGTATATTACGTAGATTCACGTACTCTTTATAAGTCTCGAACACGGAGAGTGATTTATGTAATTTACAAAACACTAGAACCACGTTATTTTTCATTATTTTTCACAAACCTACAATCAACAGAGCTTTTCAGAATCCGATCAACAGTTGACTTTGCTAAGCTCAAATTTTTGGAGATCTGTCTGATACTTAAATCAGCATGTTTTCTAAGAGCTACAATACTTGCACGCTTCCTAGGTTTAACATCAATCATGAATTTCAGCAGTAATCATGTGTCAGGAAGAATTTGTCGAAACCACATTCAAGGAGCACGCATGCAGGAACAGCCTTAGAGAACAAAAGTTGTTGTAGACCTGACGAGAGTCGCAGGGTAACACTACTGTACGTTTTTTATAGGTTTATGTAGCCTACCCTAAAATTAAAAATATACTATATATAATTTCAGGGAATATCCACAAATTGACAATGGGAATCTAAAAAAAAAAAAGTTAAATATAGAGAAAGGTTGAATATTTAGACTTAGTCTTAGAAAATGATGGAGGTATAGCTGGGTATCTCCCAAAGAAGGGAATAAGGGGTTATCTGGAATATACATGGCGGGTGTTCCCGTTGTCAACGCCCCCGCGGCCCGGTCCACGACCAGGCCTCGTTGTCAAAACTAATTTTCTTCCTCCTCCAAGTCTTCTGTGCTACATTTGAAAATACGTTTTCAAATCAACTTCAGTTTTTTAACATATATGTACCATACTTATAAGAAGATTAGGATTGTTACTGGGTAGAGTAGGTGCTAATTTGCCAATCACATTGAGCAAATTGGGATACAGGTTGCTGTGCATTAACCTGAGAAAGGATTTTCAGACAGGATTCGAACATTTAACACTAATATATCTAACGTTAATTAAGTTTCAGATTCTTACTGCACTGTATAGGTCCCAATTTCCCAACTTTATTTTGAAATAAACTTTATATATCTAAAAAAAAAAAAGTTTTAGTTTTGTGCTGCGTAGGTGCAAATTTGCCTATTTTACTAAACAAATTGGGTTATTGCTTTCAAGGCTAGTGAACAATGCTTCAAGGAAGGCTCAGATTGGTATTGAGCTGTGTAGTTGAACGGTACTGTTGTATATGGTATTTAGGGATGAAGAGGGCTGGGTCACCGGGTGCGGGCAATATCTGTCTCGGATCGTGCAATGACCGAAACACATCTACTTATTATAATAATAATAGCAGTTTATTTAGACATGATACAATGTTGTTATTTAGACATGATACATAGGTATAAATGAGGTGTACATGCCAAAAGCCCCTAATATGCTGTGCATTGTGGGCATTCTTAAGATTAAGTAATAGTAGACTACATGGTAAAAAATTATGATTGATAATTTATAAAATAAGTATAATTGTGTATCTAAGTTGTAAAATTTGAATATAAGTTGAACATAATAATCTATTAATTGTAGCAATGCAATTAATTGAGTGAGATAATAATTTAAAACAATTAGTTGCATTGCAATTACAGTTTATGTGGTCATTATAATGTAAATGTTATAGTAACAGTTAGCTCAGTATGTATTATTCATAACAGGTTTTTACATTTAAGTGATTAATCAGGTTTATACATTTAAGTGATTAATCAGGTTTATACATTTAAGTGATTAATCAGGTTTATACATTTAAGTGATTAATCAGGTTTATACATTTAAGTGATTAATCAGGTTTATACATTTAAGTGATTAATCAGACATTTGTTAATAGTTTGATATTGTGCACTTAGGTTTGGGTGAGAAGGTGGTTTTTTAGCATCGTTTTGAATTGGGGTACAGGTAGGGTTTCTTTGGCAATCACAGGTAATGAATTCCAAATTTTCGGGCCTTTTATATGCATTGAGTTTTTGCATAGTGTTAGATGGACACGGGGAACATCGAGGAGTGATCTGTGTCTTGTGTTATGGTCATGTGTCCTGTTAAAGTTGATAAGGAGAAGTTTGAGTGGTGGGTTAATATTTGCATAGAGTGTTCTATGTATGTAATAGGCACAGTAAAAAGTATGGATGTCTTGTATGGTGAGTAAGTTTAGATTTTTGAATATTGGTGGAGTATGTTGTCTGGAGTGTGAATTTGTTATCATTCTAACTGCAGCCTTTTGTTGTGTTATTAATGGTCTGAGATGAGTTATTGATGTTGAGCCCCATGCGCAGATTCCATAGGTGAGGTATGGGTAAATGAGTGAGTGATACAGGGTAAGGAGAACTGGTTGTGGAACATAGTACCGTATCTTGGATAGTATTCCCACAGTCTTTGAGAATTTCTTGGAAATTTGTTGTATATGCGTTTGAAATTTTAGGCCACTGTCAAGATGGATTCCTAAGAATTTTACCTCTGTGAGTTTTGTGATAGGGGACCCGTTTATCATTATGTTAAGTGGTACATTTGTAGCTCTGTTCCCAAACTGAATGAAATAGGTTTTATCAATATTGAGAGTAAGTTTGTTAGTCATCATCCAGGTAGATATTTTCTGCAATTCAGTATTTACAGTGTTGGCTAGTATGTCTGGGCTTGGGTGCGAGATAACGTATGTAGTGTCATCTGCAAATAGTATGGGTTTGAGTAGTTGAGATGCATTTGGTAGGCCGTTAATGTAAATGAGAAAGAGAAGTGGGCCAAGAACACTTCCCTGTGGGACACCTACTGTAATAGTTTGTGCGGTAGAGCTAGCTCCATTTGTGTATACATATTGGTTTCTGTTACTAAGGTATGATTTTAGGTAGTTGAGGGAGTGCCCTCTTATACCATAGTGTGATAATTTTAGGTGTAACAGATCATGGTCAACTGTATCAAAAGCTTTACGTAAATCAATGAAGATTCCCACTGGGATTTCTTTTTTCTCAATGGCGGTGTAAATTATTTCTAGCATGTGTATAATGGCATCATTTGTATTTTTATTAGGCCTGAATCCAAATTGACAGTGGTTGAGTACGTTGTGGGAGGTGAGGTAGGAATATATCTGTCTATGAATTAATTTTTCAAAGATTTTGGAGAGAAGGGGTAAGTTAGATATCGGCCTGTAGTTATTCAGGTCTGTTTGATCTCCTCCTTTATGTATGGGGGTAACCCTCGCTATTTTGAGTATTGATGGGAAGGTAGAGGATTCAATGGATTTGTTAAAGAGTGTTGCAATAATTGGTGAGAGAACTTGAGAGGCTTTTTTGTATATAAAAGGTGGTAAGTTATTTAGGTCACCTGCCTTGTTTTTTAATGTGTTGATTATAAGTGAAACTTCTATTGGGTTGGTCGGGGCTAGGAATAGTGTGTTCGGTGTGTTCGTTATATTTCTTTGGGTTATAAAATAACCTAAAGAATCGTCGTCAAAAGAACAAATTATGAATAACTGTATGCATTTTGCCTCCTATGTAGTTCATTATTTCCAAGTTTTCATGTAATAATGCAAGGACCGGAATAATATCTTTTATTTCTACACGTACATGTACAAGGTATACAAGTCTAGCTGGCATCAATGACATACTATTATACAGAAAGCCCCTTGTTATGTAGAGCATTTCGGGAAAATTAGGTCAATTTTGTTCCAGGATGCGACCCACACCAGTCAACTAACACCCAGGTACCCATTTTACTGATAGGTAAACAGAGACAGCAGGTGTAAGGAAACACGCCTAATGTTTCCACCCTTGCCGGGAATCGAACCACGTACACTCAGGGTGCGAGGCGAGAGCTTTGCCACCAGGCCACGAGATGTTATATGTTATAATCTATGATTTAATTTTCAAATGTTGTTATTATACGTATTATTAATGTAAATTCAAACAAAAAAGTTATGGCAAAAATACCTATTAAATTCTCTAAATACTGTCATTTCTCTTTTTTAGGTAAAAAATTCTTAGTTATTTGAAAACTAGAATGAACTGGTAACGGAAATATACGTAGAGATCTAATTGTTTTACACATAAATACACACAATATATGCCCAAAAGTAAATTGTTCACACTGTATTGTATTCACACTGAGAGATTAGTGTGATTCTTAACTTACGAATTAAATCATTCTTCGTGTTAGTGTACAAGTGACTCGCAGCTTCAAGAGCTTCATGTAGTTGACAAGCTATCTTTGTAGGATCGCTGGTTGAGTGGTTAAGGCAATGTGAACATTGTTCTGCCTCTTGCGATTTTGGCTTAAATAGCAACGCAATTCTTGCCGAATAGGGCAAGCGAAAATTTGTGTATGCAATAATTTTTTTATTATTAAATTATTGTAAACTTATATAAAATATATTTAGTTGGATTTGGTTAAATTAAATTGCGCTTGTTATAATAAGGTTAGGTAAGTTTTCTAAGGTTCTTTTGGTACAAGATTATTTATTTTTACATTAACATAAATTAAAAAAATATATCTTTAAATGTATAATATCAAATTTTTGAAAGGACTTAGTTTTAAATGAGTTCTTGCTAACTGATCAGTTTTACCTATTCGGCACGATAGGATTATAATAAACTTTAAAATATAACTGCAAATAAATAAATTAAATAATAGATAGGTTTTAATATATTTAAGCGATGTATTGCCAGAGAGCTGGATTGGGCAAACAATACTTAAACAAGCACGTTGGACAGTTGGTATGCATGTAGACACCAATCATTTCCTTGGTCTTGAGTGTCAGCTGGTGGCTTCACGTCTTGCTATAACGTCATTGCTTATGATATATATATATATTATATATATATATATATATATATATATATATATATATATATATATATATATATATATATATATATATATATATATATATATATATATATATATATATATATATATATATCACTTAAGCAAATGAACTATGTTGAGTATGCAAGACGTGAAGGCCACCAGCTGGACACTCAAGACCAAGGAAATGAATTGGTGTCTACTAATGCATACCAAACTGTCCAACGTGCGCTTGTTTAAGTTATTGTTTGCACCAATCCACAGCTTTCCTCTGGCAAATACATCGCTTAAATATATTAAAACCTATCTATTATTTAATTTATTTATTTGCAGTTATATTTTAAAGTTTATTATAATCCTATTCTTCCATGGTTTTTAAAGCTATTCAAGCTCATTTGACTGAAATTACTTTCCAAGATAAAAGATTGTCTGAAATGATACTATGCATAATGAGCAGCTAATGTTTTTGTTCTAAATGCACAGATTAAGAATCCAAGTTAGTAGCAGCTACTCCAAATCGTGCAGATACTGACTGGAACCAACGAAGTGGTAAAAAAAGTACAGAGGGAGAGAAGCGAGGCAAAAACCTCGCTAAGATCTCTCATGTAAATATCTTGACAGTAACAAATGAAGTAAATGAACTAAGATGAAATAAATAAGTATGGAATAAACTTTTTAAAAATTCATTGAGACAAATAATTTCTACTCAAAATGAATTACGTTCTCAAGATACGAAGATCTTGGCTTCAGGAGCGCTGGTAGGCCTTTCTTACAACGGTCTCTTCCAGACCTGTGTTGCAATGGTCTCTTCCAGACCTGTGTTGCAACGGTCTCTTATAGACCGGTTATAACAGTGTCTCCCAGACCTTTTATAACAGTGTCTCCCAGACCTGTGTTACAACAGTCTCCAAGACCTGTGTTACAACACTCTCTCCCAGACCTTTTATAATAGTGTCTCCCAGACCTGTGTTACAACAGTCTCTAAAAGACCTGTGTTACAACACTCTCTCCCAGACCTTTTATAATAGTGTCTCCCAGACCTGTGTTACAACAGTCTCTAAAAGACCTGTGTTACAACACTCTCTCCCAGACCTTTTATAATAGTGTCTCCCAGACCTGTGTTACAACAGTCTCTCCAAGACCTGTGTTACAACACTCTCTCCCAGACCTTTTATAACAGTGTCTCCAAGACCTGTGTTACAACAGTCTCTCCTAGACCTGTGTTACAACAGTCTCTCCAAGACCTGTGTTACAACAGTCTCTCCAAGACCTGTGTTACAACAGTCTCTCCCAGACCTGTGTTGCAATGGTCTCTTCCAGACCTGTGTTGCAACGGTCTCTTATAGACCGGTTATAACAGTGTCTCCCAGACCTTTTATAACAGTGTCTCCCAGACCTGTGTTACAACAGTCTCCAAGACCTGTGTTACAACACTCTCTCCCAGACCTTTTATAATAGTGTCTCCCAGACCTGTGTTACAACAGTCTCTAAAAGACCTGTGTTACAACACTCTCTCCCAGACCTTTTATAATAGTGTCTCCCAGACCTGTGTTACAACAGTCTCTAAAAGACCTGTGTTACAACACTCTCTCCCAGACCTTTTATAATAGTGTCTCCCAGACCTGTGTTACAACAGTCTCTAAAAGACCTGTGTTACAACACTCTCTCCCAGACCTTTTATAACAGTGTCTCCAAGACCTGTGTTACAACAGTCTCTCCAAGACCTGTGTTACAACAGTCTCTCCAAGACCTGTGTTACAACAGTCTCTCCCAGACCATTTATAACAGTGTCTCCCAGACCTGTGTTACAACACTCTCTCCGAGACCTGTGTCCCAATAGTTTCTCCCAGGCCTGTTACAACAGTGTCTCCCAGGCCTGTGTTACAACAGTGTCTCCCAGGCCTGTGTTACAACAGTGCCTCCCAGGCCTGTGTTACAACAGTGTCTCCCAGGCCTGTGTTACAACAGTGTCTCCCAGGTCTGTTTACAACAGTGTCTCCCAGGCCTGTGTTACAACAGTGCCTCCCAGGCCTGTGTTACAACAGTGTCTCCCAGGCCTGTGTTACAACAGTGCCTCCCAGGCCTGTGTTACAACAGTGTCTCTCAGGCCTGTGTTACAACAGTGTCTCCAAGGCCTGTGTTACAACAGTGTCTCCCAGGCCTGTGTTACAACAGTGCCTCCCAGGCCTGTGTTACAACAGTGCCTCCCAGGCCTGTGTTACAACAGTGTCTCCCAGGCCTGTGTTACAACAGTGCCTCCCAGGTCTGTGTTACAACAGTGTCTCCCAGGCCTGTTACAACAGTGTCTCCCAGGCCTGTGTTACAACAGTTTCTCCCAGGCCTGTTACAACAGTGCCTCCCAGGCCTGTGTTACAACAGTGTCTTCCAGGCCTGTGTTACAACAGTGTCTCCCAGGCCTGTGTTACAACAGTGCCTCCCAGGCCTGTGTTACAACAGTGTCTCCCAGGCCTGTGTTACAACAGTGTCTTCCAGGCCTGTGTTACAACAGTGTCTCCCAGGCCTGTGTTACAACGGTGTCTCCCAGGCCTGTGTTACAACAGTGTCTCCCAGGCCTGTGCTACAACAGTGTCTCCCAGGCCTGTGTTACAACAGTGTCTCCCAGGCCTGTGTTACAACAGTGCCTCCCAGGCCTGTGTTACAAGTGTCTCCCAGGCCTGTGTTACAACAGTGTCTCCCAGGCCTGTGTTACAACAGTGCCTCCCAGGCCTGTGTTACAACAGTGTCTCCCAGGCCTGTGTTACAACAGTGCCTCCCAGGCCTGTGTTACAAGTGTTTCCCAGGCCTGTGTTACAACAGTGTCTCCCAGGCCTGTGTTACAACAGTGTCTCCCATGCCTGTGTTACAACAGTGCCTCCCAGGCCTGTGTTACAACAGTGCCTCCCAGGCCTGTGTTACAACAGTGCCTACCAGGCCTGTGTTACAACAGTTTCTCCCAGGCCTGTGTTACAACAGTGTCTCCCAGGCCTGTGTTACAACAGTGCCTCCCAGGCCTGTGTTACAACAGTGTCTCCCAGGCCTGTGTTACAACAGTGTCTCCCAGGCCTGTGTTACAACAGTGCCTCCCAGGCCTGTGTTACAACAGTGTCTCCCAGGCCTGTGTTACAACAGTGTCTCCCAGGCCTGTGTTACAACAGTGCCTCCCAGGCCTGTGTTACAACAGTGCCTCCCAGGCCTGTGTTACAACTGTCTCCCAGGCCTGTGTTACAACAGTGTCTCCCAGGCCTGTGTTGCAACAGTGCCTCCCAGGCCTGTGTTACAACAGTGTCTCCCAGGCCTGTGTTACAAGAGTGCCTCCCAGGCCTGTGTTACAACAGTGTCTCCCAGGCCTGTGTTACAACAGTGTCTCCCAGGCCTGTGTTACAACAGTGTCTCCCAGGCTATTTTTATGGAATCGGTATACGTAGGTGAAAAGTGTCCGACACCAGTCGATACTTTTAAAATATTTATATTACACATGTGCTTAAATTAGTAAAATTAACACTCTACCTCAAGAGTGTGGGGTTACTCACATGCACTCAAACTATCATAGTACATATACTTTAACTAGATTGTATTCTGGAGCAGAGAGTATTAAAATACATCATTACTAACTGTAGGAAAACAGTGAGCCACTGCAGTTACTCTAGCCTGCAGTAAACTAAAGGCTCTTCAAGAAACAAATGAACACCAAAGCACAAGCTCATTCAGAATGTAAGTACCTGCTGAAATAACATTTATTTATTGTTAGAACGCATCCGTGAACAAAATAAAAAAGAACACTGCAATGTATTCTTATATTACACACACCTTCCATCATTTAATGGACATTTGTGGAATCTTACTGCAATGTTATCTTCTTCGTTAAAAATATTTCACAGAACAAATATACGTCTTAGTGAAAGAAATTGTCTGGTCTCAGAAATACTGCCTTAGAGGGATTAGTACCAAACTTGCACACGAAAATCACTTCCTATAAAAGCAAAAGACTCGGCAGACGATGCAACATCCCCTCAATGAAAAGCAGGAGTGCCACTAGCAAGAAAAGATACAACACAATAAGTGTCAGGAGCCCAAGACTGTTCAACTGCCTCTCAGCATACGTAAGGGGGATTACCATAGACCCCTGGCTGTCTTTAAGCAGGCACTGGACAAGCACCTAAAGTCAGTACATGACCTGCCGGGCTGTGGCTCGTACGTCGATTTGCGTGTGGCCAACAGTAACAGCCTGGTTGATCAGGCCCTGATCTACCATGAGGCCTGGTTCCAGACCGGGCCGCGGGGGCGTTGACCCCCGGAACCCTCTCCAGGTATACTCCAGGTATTAGGTACAATATTTGAAACATTTCGTCAAAAAGCTTAGAGCGATACAAATTTTTCAGGCTTGGGTAACACACTATCAAAGTGTTAATGTTTACGAGGCTCGAAAGTTACACAACTGACTATTACTCTAGACATCTCTGGATTCTCCTCTTGAAAACTCATTGTGTCTTCCAATACAGAGATGACTAAATATAGAGACAGCGGAATCAGTGGAGATGTGAAGGTGCGATCAGTCCATCAGCCTTGAAGTAGTAGTTTTGAGGTCAGTCCCTCAACCATGAGAAGAGTTCAGCTTCACAGTCTTTAACATTGTTCAGGACTATGAAGCTGAACACTTCTCACAGTTGAGGGACTGACCATCTCAAAACTACTTCTCCATGCTGTTGACCTTATCACATCATTTGTACCTGTCCAATGTTTTTTTTTTTTGGTCTCCCTTTTTAGTTAACTCTGTATTCAACTGAATAAGTCTTGTGTGTTTCGGAAATAGATACATAAATGTTTCATATGTTTTGCTCTTCTACTTGTCGATATTGTATACCATTATTATAACGAAGTAGCAACGAATCTGATGAAGAAAGACATGATGTACAGGACTGAAGAACGTCATGAGTTAGAATTTGATAAATGTTATGAAGAAATCGTTGCCAGCATTACCAACAACAGCAAATCACAAGAAGCAGCATTAAAAAAAAGAGAAACAGACAAATATGTGGCATTAAGAGTCGTGGAAAAAATATGGCAGTTCTTCCATCTTGGGCAACTCTAGAAAATAAATATATTTGAGTTCACCCTCTTCTTCAACAGAGTGGAAGAATGTTCAGAATTAGAGGGAACATCTACTCTCCTCATAGGAACAGATAAACTTTTGAAGATGGGAAGATGTTGATGTTTCTCAAATTCAATTTGAAATTTTAAAATTTAACCAGTAATGTATATATTGTTATTTTTTGTTTATTTCAAGCATTACAATACATTTTTCTTTTTCAAATTTTCAATGCGTTCTTTCAAAGTTTAAAAAAAAGAACTGTGTAATGAAACCGCGTGAGTTTCAGTTTAATAACGGAGAGAAGATGTTATTCAAGATCTGAGTTATAACATTCGATTTTTAATTTCAAATTATTACAATAATGTATGTTTGTTTGTTTTTAGTTTTCAAAAATGTTTTCAAAAGCTTTCAATAAACAGTATTATGAGTGCATTGGATGTTTTAGTTTCATATTTAATATAACTAGAAAATATTCAGACTTTTATTTTCGTAAATGATTTCTGATTGTCATCAGATTACTAAATATGTAGATAGATTCAGATTTATTTTATTAATTTGTAAGCCTCACGGGGTGCCTCTAATTAGTAATTAATAATGACACTGGCATTTCAGATAAATTAAGTTACTTATGTTATTTATGTAATAACCACTGACCATAAACATTCCCTTAAATACTGAGCACAGTTATCCAAAATCTTAAAATAAAAAAAAACACTAAAACAGTATCAATATCGCTATAGGCGTAAAATGTAGCAGGAAGTACGGAAGCTCTTCAAGTTCATACCAACTAAAACACATTAACGTTCACAGAATGAACAGGATTGCCGAACTACCACAACAGAGGAAGGAAAATTTACAAGAAATAACTGATGTAGAACAGAAATTAAAGCATTCATACCAGACAGAAGAAATGAGAAAATAAAAAGTAGTTCAGAAACTGGGAATCTTAAATGTTTTTTCACATTTGGAAAATCCAAGTCAAAAAAGAGTATTGACCTTCTACTTAAAGGAGAGTCTTACACAAATGGCAATAAATCTTAAAAGAACAATATGAAGCAATGTTCAGCGATCCTGTCGATGCCCTGAGAGTTGAAGACTCGTATGGTCATTTTATGAACTCTGCCCAACTAACAAATTATGAATCTGATATTAGCATGGATTCTCAAGACTTCGAAAGAATAGTACAAAACATACCTATGTACACAACACCTGGACCTGAGTCCTGGAATGTAGTATTTTAAAGAAATGCAAAGTACCATTAGCACGCGAAATGCGTTCTTCGGAACAGCAACTTAGATTCAGGTGAAAACCTGGAAGCCTTAAAAGTGTTGACAACAGCACTAACAGCACACATCAAAAAAATCTTTGAAATAGTGCTAAGACACGAAATTATTATGGATAAACAGGAGTTACACAACCGAAATTACTAAATAATTTAGATACGAAAATGTTGTGTTAATGGGAGATTTTAACCTAAGACAAACTGACAGGAAATCTTGAGTCTAGCGACTTTCTTGATAAGATCCATGATTGTTTTTTAAAACAGTTTGTGACAAGACCAACTATAGGAAATAACCTGTTTGACTTCGTTCTTGCCAACAAGGAATCACTAAATCTAAAAAAAACAATAGGAAAACATTTCATAAGTCAAAAGAGAGGCATTTACAGGTGAATCAAGAAGAGAGAGTCACTTAAGAAATCAATATATATTCAATTAAAGAGTTAAATAAAAAAAATAAGGAAAACCATTATATATGAAGTTAAAGTCGCAAGGGATTCAAAGATTAACCCAAAAGGTTTCTTTCAGGTATATAGGAGTAAGATTAGGGACAAGACAGGCCCAGTTAACAGTTGCTCAGGTCAGCGACAAGGAAATGTGTATAGTCTTCAATAATTATTTCCTCTCAGTTTTTACGCAGGAAAATGCAAAGAGAAATTCCAGAAATCATAAATTATAGCGACATGGTACTCAAGACAAAAAAAAAAAAAAATCCCTGGTCCTTGATGAACTGTTCTCAAGGGTTATAAAGGAATGTAATTAGGAACTTAGTAAACCATTAGCTAGTATTTTCAACATATCACTACAAATTGGCATAGCGCTGAATAAATGGAAAATGGCAAATGTGATATCTATCTATAAACCAGGAGATAGGCCGTTAGCTTCGACCTATAGACCAATTAGCCTAACCAACATTGAGGGAAAATTGATTTAAATAAAAAACTGCCGAGACTATTCGAAGCTACGTTGAAAGACATAAATTGATCAATGAATCTCAACACAGTTTTACAAAGGGGTCTTCCTGGCTTACGAATTTACTAACTTTTTTTCCACCATCTTTAAGGTAGATCATGGTAAAGAATATGATATTGTGTACTTCAGTAAGGCTTTTGACAGAATTCCACACCGGAGATTGTTAAGGAAAGTAGAGGGAAACGGAATAGGAGCCGATTTTTTCCCGGAAAGAGGCGTGGTTGACAGATAAGCAACAGAGTTTTTGATAAATGGGAAGAAATCAAAGTGAAGATGCGTCACAAGCGGTGTTCTACAGGGGTCAGTGTTGGGCCCTTGTTCACAATAAACAAACGACATAGATGAGGGAATAAACAGCGACATTAACATGTTTGCTGATGACACGAAAATAGGCCGTCAAATTAATTTTGATGAGGACACTATAGCCCTACAGGAAGATCTGAATAGATTGATCCAGTGGTCAGAGAAGCAGAAGATACAGTTTAATGTAAACAAATACAAAGTTCTAAGCCTTCGAAAAGAAAATAACCATGGAACTTATAAACAAAATAATATAAATCTTAATTACTCTGAATGTGAAAAAGGTTTAGGAGTAATGTAAAGCCAAGACAACAGTGCGTAAGTGTTCGCAATAAACCGAATAGAATTCTTGGCTTCATTTCAAGATGTATATATAACAAGAGTATAAATAAGAAATATAAATAACAGCCCTAACCAACTCTATATATCGTTGGTTAGGCCTCATTTAGAATATGTGGCGCAATTTTGGTCCCCGTATTACATAATGGACATAAATGCGCTGGTAAACGTAAAGAGAAGGATGACAAAGTTGATTAAATGTATGAGAAAACTTTCCTACGAGGACAGACTGAAGGTACTGAATCTGCACTCTCTACAAAGGCGTAGAATGAATGGAAAACAGAAATAAATAAAGAGGATGTAAATAATGTGCTAAATAATATCTAACCAAGACAGGACTCGTAGACTTAGAAAGGATACAGGAAAACATTGGTTTGGGAACAGAGTTGTGAATGAGTGGAACAAACTCCTGAGTAGCGTCAATGAAGCGAAAACTTGTGTATCTTTAAATTAGGTTAGACAAGTACATGAGTGGATGTGGGTGGGTTCGAGTTGAACCTGCCTAGCATGGGCCAGTAGGCCTGTTGTAGTGTTCTTGTTTTCTAACTCACAAAAACTTAAAAAAGCATTAGCAACTACAACAAAAAATATGTTAGAGTAAAAATTCCAGAACCCAAGGAAAAGTCTTGGCTTTTTTACTGTAAGTTTCTCATCTCCATAGACAATTAAATCACTAGCTTCGTATCATCCAATATGAATGATAACAAAATCAGTCTGATAGTCGCCTTAGTAGAAGATACTGAAAATTAAAATCAGATATCAACAGTCTTCCAACAGAAAATGAAAATAAAAAGTTCAACGGTGACAAATTACAATTGCTTCAACTGACTAAAACTCGTCAACCCGCAACCAGTAGATACTGGCAATATTGCGGGAACAACTGCAGAGGTCTCAAGATCTCTGCAGTTGTCAGATGAATCAAGTTGTAATGACTGTGAGTAAGTGGGCTTCTTAACAGCAACAAGCTGCTTAAACAAAGAAGCTTGGCGAAAAGCCGATCTGCGAGAGTAGAAAAGCCATCATAAGTGGTCACATATATGTCACACAGGTATGTATTCTTTCAGGATCCAGGTCAGTCTTAAGTCATTCCTCAAGGATCCAAGTCAGTCTCAACTCACTCCTAAAAGATCCAGGCCAGTTTCAACTCACTCCTAAAGGATTCAGGCCAGTCTCAACTCACTCCTAAAGGATCCAGGCCAGTCTCAACTCACTCCTAAAGGATCCAGGCCAGTTTCAACTCACTCTTAAAGGATTCAGGCCAGTCTCAACTCACTCCTAAATGATCCAGGCCAGTCTCAACTCACTCCTAAAGGATACAGGCCACTCTCAACTCACTCCTAAAGGATCCAGGTCAGTCTCAACTCGCCCATGAAGGATCCAGGTCAGTCTCAACTTATCCCTGAAGGATCCAGGTTAGTCTTAACTCAATCCAGCAGGATCCAGGTCAGCTCCAAATCCGGCAGGTCAATGTCAGTCTTACATCTGCAGGATCCAGGTCAGTCTTACCTTTCACTCCCGCATGATCCATATAAATTTTACCTCTCACTCCTGCAGGATCCAGGTCAATTTTACCTCTCACTTCACCAGGATTCAGATCACTCTTACCTCTCACTCCCGCAGGATCCAGGTCAGTTTTACTTCTCACTCCTGCAGGATCCAGGTCAGTTTTACTTCTCACTCCTGCAGGATCCAGGTCAATTTTACCTCTCACTCCTGCAGGATCCAGGTCAGTTTTACCTCTCACTCCTGCAGGATCCAGGTAAATTTTACCTCTCACTCCTGCAGGATCCAGGTCAATTTTACCTCTCACTCCTGCAGGATCCAGGTCAATTTTACTTTTCACTCCTGCAGGATCCAGGTAAGTTTTTACCTCTCACTCCTGCAGGGTCTAGGTCAATTTTACCTCTCCTGCAGGATCCATGTCAGTTTTACCTCTCCTGCAGGATCCAGGTCAGTTTTACCTCTCCTGCAGGATCCAGGTCAGTTTTACCTTTCATTCCTGCAGGATCCAGGTCAGTTTTACCTTTCATTCCTGCAGGATCCAGGTCAGTTTTACTTTTCATTCCTGCAGGATCCAGGTCAGTTTTACCTTTCATTCTTGCAGAATCCAGGTCAGTGTTACTTTTCATTAATGCAGGATCCAGGTCAGTTTTACCTTTCATTCCTGCAGGATCCAGGTCAGTTTTACCTTTCATTCCTGCAGGATCCAGGTAAGTTTTACCTCTCACTCCTGCAGGATCCAGGTCAGTTTTACCTTTCATTCCTGCAGGATCCAGGTCAGTTTTACCTTTCATTCCTGCAGGATCCAGGTCAGTTTTACCTTTCATTCCTGCAGGATCCAGGTAAGTTTTACCTCTCACTCCTGCAGGATCCAGGTCAGTTTTACCTTTCATTCCTGCAGGATCCAGGTCAGTTTTACTTTTCATTCCTGCAGGATCCAGGTCAGTTTTACCTCTCACTCCTGCAGGATCCAGGTCAGTTTTACTGCTCGCCAGAAATGAAAAACAAAAAAAGGAAATTACACTTGAGGCAGCTTCTTGAAACTTGTCAAGTTGTTTAAGATCTCGACTCTCTCTCTCTCACACGGGGTTATTTTTCTTGGTACGTACTCATACGTATGCACGCCCACGCCCACGCCCACACACACACGTTTACTTAAAATACAAGAAGGCATTTGATACTGTACCCCGCAAGAGACTGGGGCAAAAATTTGAGGTGCAGACGGGAATATCAGGCAACGTACTCTGGTGGATCAAAAATTACTTCAGAAGAAGAAAGTAAAAACTTGTTGTACGGGAAGAAATGTCGTAATGGGGATGAGCAACAAGCAGGTTTCCGCAAGGATCGGTATTAGGCCCGGTACTCTCTCTGGTTTATGTGAATGACATATCAGATGGGATTAAGTGAGGTGTATTCTTATTTGCTGATAATGTAAAACTAATGAGAAGAATAAAAACATATGAGAAAAACTTGTCAGATAAGCGGTTGCTTCAATTTAACCTAAGCAAATGCAAGCTTATGAAAAATATGAAGACTAAGGGAAGAAGGGAAGAGGCAGGAAGACCGGTCAAGGAGTACAGATTCGAGGAACGAAGGCTGAAGATTTATCTAAAGAGCGACATAAGGGAGGTTGCTGGGAGCACGGGAGTGAAAGTCCCGCATCTCCCGCATGAAATCTTGGTACGTCTGCAACGAAGATTCCAAACACTGTTTATAAAAAGATAATGGGTGTGTCAAGAATGCAGACAAGTCCCCTCTCCCCTCCTCCTCCCCAAAATAATGAATATAAATAAATATACAAATGAAAAAACAAGAGCAGAAATACTGTTATGGATCATTGTGCAAGTGAAAAATTGAGTACAGTACCAAACATATCTCAGGAGACACACATCAGCCAAATAACCTCTTCAGCCCATACCTGTCTGGCAAATCTCCGAGTAGCCTTCAAGAATCTCAACATAGTGTCATTCCGTGCCTTTCAATAACATGTTATGCCGATCTTGGAGTATGCAGCACCACCATGGAACTCACACCTGATACAGCATGTGAAGAAAATGGAGGCAAGTCAGAGGTATGCAACGAGACTAATGGAATTGTAGACAAAGATGAGAAACAGGGATGTCAGGAAGTATTTCTTCAGTCTTAGCGTGATCAAGAAGTGGAATGACCTCAACGAAGTTTTAAGAGTAGACACGATAGGGCCACGAGGCTAGGCGGGAGTGAATGAGGCAAGCGACAAGTTAAGAGGTAGGGACACGAGCTTAGACTCGACCCCTGTAACCACACTAAGATATAGTCTGGGATAATTATGATCTGCACAGGCAGGAATGAACCAGAAAGGTGCAAAGAAAATTTATGCAGGCAGTAATAGAGATTTCATAGCCCATTATCTTAAGACAAACCACAAGAATTTCTGCAAGGATGGAATAAACTGCCACAACAGAATCGCTTTCCGTCTGATGTGAATTGGACATAAGATAAAAAATAGTATGGAATACTACTAGAGCAAGTAACCAAACTGCCCGAAGATATTAATAACTGGTATAATTGTAACTCGAAAGAAAAATAGTAGGGACAAATAATATATCAGAACACAAAAGATATAAGTATGAGAGACATCCTAAACAGTCTAATGAGAAAGAATTGGATGGTTAATATGAGATAATGAAGAGCCTAGCTAGAAAGGGCTGGGAACACAAAGAATCATACGGATCAGGAGCAGAAATTCGAAATATAGAAAGAGCCCTTGATTACATGCAGAGGTGCAAAAGTGAATAATAAAAAATGCCATGGGAAAAATACAGAACATGGAGGATGACACAGAACACGGAAGCCTAATAACTGGGAATGAAAAACACGGGACAAAAAAAGAAGTTGAGTGGCAATGCGAGAACGACATTTTTGAAAGAAAAGTCAGCACTGAAACTGTTCAAGTAACAAAGTGGAAGATGACTGCAAATAAGAAATAAGGGTAAGCAGTCACAGAAAATCAAAGAGATATACAAGGAATTGAACAGAAATAAAAAGGAGATGATTGTGGAGGCCGTATCAGGACGATACCAAAAACCAGGGGAAAAGGGCTTACCAAGAGAAACTGGACATCATCCACGTATCAAAGAAAAAAAAACGCTATAGCTGCTGTAAAAAACTGACACAAGGAAAAACATGGAGCCCAACATATCCCTTTGAGTATTAAAAGAAAAACGGAAACACGTTAAACTACAGCACATAGACGGAAAAACTACCAGCTAATTGGAAAACCGAAAATGTGATCCCAATAATATATAGACAGCGGAAACATACAAGACCAGTGAATTACAGGCGAGTAGCACTGACAAGTATAATGTATAATGAAATATAGAATCAGGGGAAGGTTGGTTGAGCACCTAGAGAGGATTGTATTCCTGCACAACCCTATAAACTCATAGCACCATTAAATACAAAATAACGTTTTGTGTGTGTGTGTGTGTGTGTGTGAGAGAGAGAGAGAGAGAGAGAGAGAGAGAGAGAGAGAGAGAGAGAGAGAGAGAGAGAGAGAGAGAGAGAGAGAGAGAGAGAGAGAGAGAGAGAGAGAGAGAGAGAGAGAGAGAGAGAGAGAGAGAGAGAGAGAGAGAGAGAGAGAGAGAGAGAGAGAGAGAGATCGTCATTTACTATTGAAACTGTATATTGGGTTTGCCTCCACCATTTGCCTCACCCGTCATTCAATGTTTCAACAACCCTGAGCCATCCCTATGGCTCATCCCTATGGCTCATCTGCGGCATCAGCTTTCACATGTATCCTCTTGATTCTGGTCCTTTTAATTAAGACAATCTGCTTCTATCAGAACTATTAATTCCTTTAAAGATTGTGTACGTAATAATAAAGTCCCTGCCTGTTCTTCTCTAAGGTCGTCAGGTTCAGCTCTCTCAACCTCTCCTCATAATGAAGGGGTTCCCAACTTTTTCTATGCCCTGCGCCCTTAGGAAATGTTTGATTAATGTTGCAACTCCTACAAAAGTAATATCACATTTGAAAATGAGGTTCTTGGTAAAATAAATGGAATTGTGCTTTTTATCTTCATCGCACCCCCTGAAATGCCATCTCGTACCTCCATGGGGGCGCGCGCACCCCAGGTTAGGAACCCCATGGTGCATACATCTCAGTTCTGGTACTAGATGTGTTGCGAACCTCTGGATCCCTTCCACAGTCTTCATGTGCTTGATCAGGTGTGGGCTCCATGCTGGGGCCGCATACTCAATGATAAGCCTAATACATGTCGTGTATATGGTTCTCAAGGATTCCTTATTCAAGTTCCTGACATCTATTCTGAGGTTCGTTAATCTCGCATATACCGCTGCCGTTTATATACAATTCTGGTGAAATAATAGGTACTCACCTATATGTGGTTGCAGGGATCGATTCACAGCTCCTGGCCCCGCCTCTTCGCTGTTCACTATTAAGTCCACTCCTAGCTTCAAGAACCAGATCATACCTCTTCTTAAACCTATGTATGGATCCCGCCTCTACCACTTAAGTCTCCAGATTGTTCCACTTCCTGACAACTCTAAGGCTAAATAAATACTTCCTAACACGCCAATGAGTCATATGAGTGTTCAACTTTCAGCTGTGCCTTCGTGTTCCTATTTCCCATTTCTGAAACATTCTGTCCCTTTTCACCTTGTTAACTCCTCTCAGTATTTTTTAAGTTAGCATATCCCCATTTGTCCTCCTCTCCTCCAGTGTCATCAGGATGAGTTCTCTTAACCTTTCCTCACAAGACATACTCCTTAGCTTCGGGATTAGTCTTGTTGCAAACCTCTGAATTTTCTGCAATTTCTTGATAAGCCTGACGTACGAGGTGTAAAGTGTCGTGAATGATCCCTTACTTAGATGTCGAAAAGCTATTCTTAGATTTGCCAGACGCGCATTTGTTGCCGCAGTTATTTGGGTGAAGTGCGCCGCAGGGTATTTGCTCGGTAAGATACTAACCCCAAGGTCCTTCTTGAATGAGGACTGCAGCCTTAACTCTTTTCCCCGAACCTGTGTGTGTCAGTTACCAGTTGTCAAAGGCATCTGTCGATAGACACTTGGCCTGTGTACTCACCTATATGTGGTTGCAGGGGTTGAGTCACAGCTCCTGGCCCCACGTCTTCGCTAGCCGCTACTAGGTCACTCTCTCCCCGCTCCTCTCCTCTTTTTAAAGTTATGTATGGAACTTGCCTCCATTACTTTGCTCTCCAGATTATTCCGCTTCTTGACAACTCTAAAGCTAAAGAAATACTTCCTAAGATCCCTATGACTTGTCTGGGTTTTCAACTTCCAGTTGTGGCCCCTTGTTTCTGTATCCCACCTCTGAAACATTCTAGCCCTGTCCACCCTATCAATTCCTCTCAGTATTTTAAACGTCGTTATCATGTCTCCCCATCCCACCTATCGTCTAGTGTCATCAGGTTGAGTTTCCTTAATCTCTCCTCATAAGACATACCCCTCAGTTCTGGGACTAGTCTTGCTGCAAACTATCGCACTTTCTCCAATTTCTAGAAGTGTTTGACTAGGTGTGGGTTCCATACCGGTGCTGCATACTTCAGTACAGGCCTGACGTACACGGTGTACATCGTCGTGAATGACTTCTTACTTAGATGTCGAAATGCTATTCTCAGGTTTGCCAGGCGCCCATATGCTGCAGAGGTTATTTGACTGATGTGCGCCTCAGGGGATATGCTATGTATAATGCTTACCCCAAGATCCTTTTCCTTACGTAAAGTTTGTAGTTTTTGATTCCCTAACCTGTACTACGCCTGCGGTCTTCTCTGTCCTTCCCAATCTTCATGACTTTGCACTTGCTGAGGTTAAACTCCAAGAGCCATTTGTCAGACCAGGCTTGCAGCCTATCCAGATCCCCTTGTAATCTTACCTGATTCTCATCCGCTTGTATTCTCCTCATTAGTTTCACATCATCAGCAAACAGGGACACCTCTGAATCTATTCCTTCCATCATGTCATTCACATATACAAGAAGCAGCACCGGACCTACACTAGTTGTCTGCTTCCTGAAGTACTTTTCTTATTATTCCTGCCTGCTCCCATAATTTTTGAACCAGTCTCTTGTGTGGTACTGTGTCAAAAGCCTTCTTATAGTCCAGAAAGGTGCAATCTACCCATCCCTCTCTTTTTTGTCTTACTTCTGTTACCTTGTCGTAGAACTCAAGTAGATTTGTGATACAGGATTTCCCATCCCTGAAGCCGTGCTGACTGTCATGTATGAGCCCAATCCTGTCAATGTGCTCCACCACTCTTCTGATAATCTTCTCCATGACTTTGCATACTATACATGTCAGTGACACTGGTCTGTAGTTTAATACTGCCTGTCTGTCTCCTTTCTTAAAAACTGGAACTACACTTGACTGTTGTTTTCCTCTTCATGTGGCTGTACAACAGCTTCGGGTCAGATTTGGCTTTCGATGCTATGTCATTCTTGTATTGCCGCTGGGCCTCTCTCCTTATTCATGCATATTCGTTTCTGGCTCTTGGGCTCTTCTTCGTATTTTCCTCAGTCCTTTGTCTTCTATACCTTTCCTTTGCTCTAGTGCACCTTACCTACCTTTGGCCTCTCTACACCTTCGGGGGAACCAGGTGCTTGTTTTAGTGTTCCCATTGTTTCCGCTGCCCTTGGGTATGAACTTCTCCTCTGTCTCCTTGCACTTTGTGGTCATGTGATCCATTTCTTCCCCACTGCACCTAGTACAGAAATTACCTCATGCCTGTGTAGTCCCCTCTTTTGTAGTTTGGCTTCTCCCATTCTTCTCGTGCTGCTTCCCTATCCATTGTTAACTCAACGATGTAGTCGAAGCTCAGGACCACATGATCACTAGCTCCAAGGGATATTTCGTATATGTGATATCCCCAATGTCTGAACTGCTCAAGGTGAATACGAATCCCAGCCTTGCTGGTTCATCCCCTCCTCTCTCTCTCTCTCTCTCTCTCCCTCTCTCTGGTAGTGTCCCTAACATGCTGGTGCGTGAGGTTTTCTAGTACCGCCTCCATCATCTTAGCCTGTAGCATGTGACTACAGGTTTTCCCAGTCAATCTCATTGTGATTGAAATCATCCACAACTAGTAACTTTGCCCTACCCATATGGGCCCTTCTGGCCGCCTCAGCCAATGTGTTCACCATTGCTCTGTTGCTCTTGGCCTCCTGCTATTCTGTGGCAGGTTGTACATCACTGCAATCACCACCCTGGGGCCCCCAGTCTTAAGTGTTCCTAATATGTAGTCCTTTGCTTCCCTTCTGTCCATTCCATCTCATAACGCCACTGGTTTTTAATGAACAGTGCAACTTCCTCCTTCCCTGTGTATGTGTGTACTCACCTATTTGTGGCTGCAGGGGTCGAATCGTAGATCCTGGCCCCACCTCTTCGCTAGTTGTTACTAGGTCCACTCTCTCAATACTCCAAGAGCTTTATCGTACCTCTTCTTAAAGCTATGTATGGATCCTGCCTCCACTACATCACTCCAGATTCTTTCACTTCCTGACAACTCTAAGAGAGAGAGAGAGACAGATGGGGGAGAGGTGATGGGGTAGCTGGCGGGAAAGGGGGAGCTGAGCGTAAGGATAAAATTAGAAAGAAAAAGAGCCTGAGTCAGTGGCAAAAGAGGTAAACACATACTCATGTTTCTACCCTCTCCAGAGTCCCACAACCTTGAAAGTAGTATAAAATATTAGTTCATCTCTACACTTTTGCGTGAAGATCAAAGCAGCAACTTTGGGTACAAATCTTAACAAGTCCGGTCGCACATAACTGAGAAGTTTACATTATAAGCCAAATATTTTTCCTTTATTGTCTTTGGTATACGCCAGATTCATAATGTCTGTGGTAATGCCCGCTTCTTAGGAAGGCAACGTGTGTACTCACCTCGCTGTATTCAATAACTATGTTGGCAGGGGACCAGTCATAATTCTTGGCACTGCCTCTATTCTTGAAGATGTGTATAGTGTTTGCCTTCCAATCTCTTCTTCTAGCTTGAGTACAGGTTGGATAAATACATGAGTGAGAGGGGGTTGAATTTGAAAGGGACATTCACAGCAGGGATTAGTAGAGTTATCTAATCTAATTCCTTGGGTATCCTTGAGAACAGGATGGACAATTTTTTCCCCTAGAGTTTAAATTTGAGAAAAACCTACCTTGTATTTGCCGGTAGGTCAGGTTAGCTGCAACACTAGCCTCGTTGCATACTGCTGTGCTTTCTCCAGTTTCTTAAAATGTTTCACTAGGTGAGTGTTCCATGCTGGTGCTGTATACTCCAAGATGGGCCTGACTTATATAGGGCAGTGAATAAGTCTATTGAGATTCTTGAAAGTTACTCATAGATTTACCTAACGAGCATCCGCTGCAGAGGTTATTCGGCTGATGTTTGCCTTTGGCGATTTTCTCGGCATGATGCTCACCTCTAGCTTTTTCTCCCTGAGGTAGGTTTGCTAGTCTATATTCAGTTTCCAGTCTTCTCTAATTTTCATAAATTTGCATTTGTTGAAGATTGAATTTTATTAGCAACTCAATTTATATAATTTGCAAACAGGGATACATCTAACTTTTCTGGTATGTCATTTACATATCCCAGGAACGGTGCTGGTTCTAATATCGGTCTGTGCCGAGCCTCACCTCTTCTCGGACAATCACATTGTCTCCTTCACATAAGGTGTTCTTTGATCCATATACTACATTCCCTCTTATTATTACCTGCTCAAGATTTTGTCCCAGTTTCCTGTGAGGTTCAGTGTCAAATGCATTCTTTCAAGGCAAGAATATACAAGCTACCCATCCTTGTCTTCCCTGCCTCACTTCTCTTACTGTATCATAGACCTCCAGAAGGTTTGACCGAGAATATTTGCTATATTTAAATCCAAGCTGGTTGTCTCCAAATGATTCACCACTCTTGATTACCTTCTCCATTACTTTACATAGTAAGTATATCGCCTATACTGGTCTGTAGTTTAACGCTTCCTCTTCTTTGTTAAATATTGGGGCTACATTAGCCGTCTTCTAGATCTCAAGCTAGCGTCAAGTATACAGTGACTTCTAGATTTTACTTTGAGCTTCAGAGAGTGAGTGCTTCTGCTCCCTCTCACAAAACCCATGGTGATACTTTGTTAACCTCCACTGCCTTTGATGTATCTAGTACGATCAGAATTTTTTCACCTCGTTCCCTGTTGTGTGTATGATGTCCGGTACCCATTGGTGTACGCTTTACCTTTGATATACCTTTGAAGAGTTTCGAGAGTATCTACTATCTGAGCCCGGCCATGGGCCAGGCTCGTCTGGTGCTTGCCTGGTCAACCAGGCTGTTGCTGCTGGAGGCCCGCTGCCCCACATATCCATCACAGCCTGGTTTATCTGGCACCCGATGAAGATACTTGTCCAGTTTCCTCTTGAAGGCTTCTACACTGGTTCCAGCGATGTTTCGGATATCTTCTGGTAAGATGTTGAATAGTCTGGGACCCCGGATGTTAATACAGTGCTACCGTATTGTCCCCACCGCACCCCTGCTCCTCATTGGGTTTATTTTACACTTTCGCTACGTCACTGACGCTCTTAACATTGGTGTACGCTACGTCACTGACGCTCTTAACATTGGTGTACGCTACGTCATTGACGCTCTTAACATTGGTGTATGCTACGTCACTGACGCTCTTAACATTGGTGTATGCTACGTCACTGACGCTCTTAACATTGGTGTACGCTACGTCACTGACGCTCTTAACATTGGTGTACGCTACGTCATTGACGCTCTTAACATTGGTGTACGCTACGTCACTGACGCTCTTAACATTGGTGTACGCTACGTCACTGACGCTCTTAACATTGGTGTACGCTACGTCACTGACGCTCTTAACATTGGTGTACGCTACGTCACTGACGCTCTTAACATTGGTGTACGCTACGTCATTGACGCTCTTAACATTGGTGTACGCTACGTCATTGACGCTCTTAACATTGGTGTACGCTACGTCACTGACGCTCTTAACATTGGTGTACGCTACGTCACTGACGCTCTTAACACTGGTGTACGCTACGTCACTGACGCTCTTAACATTGGTGTACGCTACGTCACTGACGCTCTTAACATTGGTGTACGCTACGTCACTGACGCTCTTAACATTGGTGTACGCTACGTCATTGACGCTCTTAACATTGGTGTACGCTACGTCATTGACGCTCTTAACATTGGTGTACGCTACGTCACTGACGCTCTTAACATTGGTGTACGCTACGTCACTGACGCTCTTAACACTGGTGTACGCTACGTCACTGACGCTCTTAACATTGGTGTACGCTACGTCACTGACGCTCTTAACATTGGTGTACGCTACGTCATTGACGCTCTTAACATTGGTGTACGCTACGTCATTGATGCTCTTAACATTGGTCTACGCTACGTCATTGGCGCTCTTAACATTGATGTACGCTACGTCATTGACGCTCTTAACATTGGTGTACGCTACGTCACTGACGCTCTTAACATTGGTGTACGCTACGTCATTGACGCTCTTAACATTGGTGTACGCTACGTCATTGACGCTCTTAACATTGGTGTACGCTACGTCACTGACGCTCTTAACATTGGTGTACGCTACGTCACTGACGCTCTTAACACTGGTGTACGCTACGTCACTGACGCTCTTAACATTGATGTACGCTACGTCATTGGCGCTCTTAACATTGGTGTACGCTACGTCACTGACGCTCTTAACATTGGTGTACGCTACGTCACTGACGCTCTTAACATTGGTGTACGCTACGTCATTGACGCTCTTAACATTGGTGTACGCTACGTCACTGACGCTCTTAACATTGGTGTACGCTACGTCACTGACGCTCTTAACATTGGTGTACGCTACGTCACTGACGCTCTTAACATTGGTGTACGCTACGTCACTGACGCTCTTAACATTGGTGTACGCTACGTCACTGACGCTCTTAACATTGGTGTACGCTACGTCATTGGCGCTCTTAATATTGCCTGGTTTTTCATCGAGAACACTTCTATAAATCATTTGTCCAGTTTCCCACAGCCTTCCTTGCTGTGTCTTATTAGCTGTCCTTTTTCTTACTTCAGTCCTATTAACTGATCTTATACTATCGCCTTTTTTCCTGGTGTGGCTTTGAAGCAGTCATTCTTAGCATTACTCAGTTTTTCTTCTCTCTTGTATATTCTTTTCTGACTCTAATCCTCACTTCTGTTTTCTTGCACTTCGCTTTCCGCAGTTTTTCCACGCTCTTGCAAGCTTGGTATTTTCCTCTCTTCATTTTTTATTGAACAACTGGCTCTGCCTTCTGGCACTTTCCAGCTAGAAAGTCTCTCCCTGACTTGCCTTTCAGTTGTCTTTCCCTATATTCATTATTACAAAGTTTCCTCTTCTTAAATCTGGTTTCTCCCATCCCCCCACCTGCTAATCTGACTCATCCCCTCTCCCCTATTTTGTTGTATCAGTCATGTGCTGACAACATTTTCCATCCCCATCAACTTAGCCCTCAAAGTTTCTGGTCCCCCCCTTGTGGTTTTTAATCTCTAAAGTTATTTTTTTGTGGTTGAAATCTGCCACAATCAGTAGCTTTACTTTGGAAATATATGCTTTTGTTGCTTCTTTTGCTATAGTATCAACTATTGCTTTGTTGCCTTCTTCATTTTCTTGGTCACCTATTTGATGGAGAGTTGCCAATCATTGCGTCTACTACGCTGGGTCAACCAGTCTTGTGTAAGTCTTTTGTGTAGTCATTTTAATCATTACTGTTTAAGCCTCTCATGTCTTCTTAACTTTTGATTTCTAGTCAGAAGTGCAATTCCTCTCATTTTTTTATTTCTTTCCTCATTACTTGATATCCTCCTAGAAATATGGCATCTGTCAGACAGTTTTGTCTTGCAATAGCTATATCTAAGGGGTGCCTCTTTTGTGTGCCTGGAGAGGATAAGGGTCATTACGTTTTTGAGATTATGTATTTGTGATTATATGAGTAGAGCAATGTTCTTGGTGTTCCTTATTAATTATTTGCCGTCTACTAACACCTACGTATCTATTTCCTCCTCAGTAAAAAAAGGTAGGTATAAAGAGACTTTCCCCCCAAAAAAAAAAAATTCCCCCCAAAATGCTGACGGATGTGTCTATAAGATTCCCTGTAAAATATGCGATAAAGTTTATTATGGTCAAACTGGTAAAAGTCTTGAACTAAGATTAAAACAACATAAATATAGCATTAGAACTGGACAAGATTCTAATGCTCTATTTATTCATGTGAGAGATTTTAACCATCCAATTGATTTTCAAAATGCTGAGAAGGTTGTATCAAGCAAGTCCATGGTTGAGATAAATATAATAGAATCATGTTTCATTAAAAGCAGTTTTGAAAATAATATAAATATTTCTTTTGGTTTATATAAATTGGATTCATTTATAATTAATAAAATTTGGGAAGAATTTAATGATAAATTGGACTAATCTTAATTCTTGGGAAGAGTTTCAGGTCCTTTCTTATGTTCCTCTTCACAGAGTCGTGCGATGTTACGCTACTGTGAGGTGTAGTCTTTGTTAGTGTGATGTGACTGTGAGGTGTAGTCTCGCCCCTTATATAAGCCCTTCTTGTCATGTTTCCTGTTATAGTTCCTTGATAATGTGAGTAATCACGAAAGCGCTTGGAATTCTTCTATTTTTTCATAGTGGTTTTCTTGCATATTTTGATATCACCTGTTTACTGTGATCTTTTTGCATATATATATATATATATATATATATATATATATATATATATATATATATATATATATATATATATATATATATATATATATATATATATCCAACACTCTTGTATGGGTGTGAGGCATGGGTTGTGAATGTTGCTACAAGGAGAAGGCTGGAGGCAGTGGAGATGTCATGTCTGAGGGCAATGTGTGGTGTGAATATAATGCAGAGAATTCGTAGTTTGGAGATTAGGAGGAGGTGTGGGATTACCAAAACTATTATCCAGAGAGCTGAGGAGGGGTTATTGAGATGGTTTGGACATATAGAGTGGATAGAACAAAATAGAATGACTTCGAAAGTGTATAAATCTGTAGTGGAGGGAAGACGGGGTAGGGGTCGGCCTAAAAAAGGTTGGAGGGAGGGGGTAAAGGAGGTTTTGTGTGCGAGGGGCTTGGACTTCCAGCAAGCGTGCGTGAGCGTATTAGATAAGAGCGAATGGAGACAAATGGTTTTTAGGACTTGACGTGCTGTTGGAGTATAGGGAAGGTAACATTTATGAAGGGTTTCAGGGAAACCGGCAGGCCGGACTTGATTCCTGGAGATGGGAAGTACAGTGCCGGCACTCTGAAGGAGGGGTGTTAATGTTGCAGTTTTGTAGCTGTAGTGTAAGCACGCCTCTGGCAAGACAGTGATGGAGTGAATGATGAAGGGTTTTCTTTGTCGGGCCACCCTGCCTTGGTGGGAAACGGCCTATGTGTTAATATATATATATATATATATATATATATATATATATATATATATATATATATATATACATATATATATATATATATATATATATATATATATATATATATATATATATATATATATATATATATAAAATACTATACATAATATATATATATATATATATATATATATATATATATATATATATATATATATATATATATATATTCAACAACAACACTGCGACTAACCAAGGACTCGAACCCATGTCGTTTTGTCACGCTTCATGGTGAGCGAAAATCACATGATACTCTAACCCACAGGACCACCAAATCCTACAAGAATCAAGCACCCAGCAGAGCTAAGTGTTTTATTTTGATCCGAGGACATACATTCTAGCTTCCACAGGACCACTCAATCCTAAGTAGGATTGAGTGGTCCTGTGGGTTAGAGCGTCATGTGATTTTTGCTCACCTTGAGGCGGGCCAAAACGACATGGGTTCGATCCCTTGGCTAGTCGCCGTGTTGTTATTGATTAAATACCACTCGTTCTGGTACATATTTATATATATATATATATATATATATATATATATATATATATATATATATATATTTTTTGTCGTGCCGAATTGGTAAAAACTTGCAATTTTGGCTTAAATAGCAACACACTTCTTGCTGAATAAGGCAAGCGAAAATTTGTGTATGCAATAATTTCGCAAAAATCATTCTGAACCTAAGGAAAAAAATATATTTCATTGTGTTTGCTTATTATTAAATTATTATAAACTTATGTAAAATATATTTAGTTGGATTAGGCTAAATTAAATTGAACTTGTTATAATAATGTTAGGTAAGTTTTCTAAGGTTCTTTTGGTACAAAATTATTAATTTTTACATTAATATAAATGAAAAAAATATATCTTTAAACGTATAATATAAAATTTTAGAAAGGACTTGAACCTGAGCACTCTGCATCAAAGTACACAGTCTTTATAGCACACAGACTGACCCCAGATAAATGTGGGAGTTGAGCAGAGATGCTAGGCATTGTTTCATATACCCCAGAGCACCAGGCTTGTGTTCATGTTACTCCATCTCATCCTGCCGCTTGAACTGACCCACGAGAGATTTTTTAGAATGTTAAACAATTCATAAACAAGTAAAATTATTTAAAAACATTATCAACACCTAGGGTCTGCTGGGTTCCCATTCTTATCTGGGGGTCTGGCTGTATGGTATAAGTACTATTTACTTTGATGCAGAGTGAGCGGGTACGAGTCCTGCTATTGTGTTTCAAGTTATTTCATCTTATCCTGCCGCATGCATTGGCATACGAGATAATTTTAGAATGCTCAATAATTCACAAACGAGCGAAATTATTTACAAAAAGAATCTCAGATCAGAGCAGGACTCGAACCTGTTCACTCTGCATCAAAATTCATAGAACTTACATTACGTAGCAAAACCTCAGATAAGTATGAGCGCCCAGCAGATACCAGGCGTTGTTTCTCATACTCCAGAGCAACAGGCTTGTGTTCAACTTATTTCTTATATAAATAAAGTGAAGAATGAACGAGGAATAGGACGTGGTTCATGCAAGTAGTAGACCCAGCACTCTAACAATTTAGCCTGCCGAGTCTTGTTTTCGTAGGGAGTAATTTCCGTGAACAGATTTGGGACTAGTCCCTCTAGCATTTTCCAAGTGTATATTATGATGTATCTTTTTTCTCTCCTGCGTTCCAAGGAGTACAGGTCATGGGACTTTAATTATTCCCAGTAATTGAGGTGCTTTATTGTACTTAGACGAGCAATGAAAGGTCTCTGTAATTTCGCTTGCCTTGAAAGGGGCCGTTAGTGTACAGCAGTACTCCAGCCTAGAGAGAACAAGCGATTTGAAGAAAATCATCATTGGCTCGGCATCCCTATTTTAGAAGGTTCTCATTGTCCATCTTATCATTTTCCTAACAGATGTTGTAACGATATTGCTGTGATCTTTGAAAGTGAATTCTCTAACACTATCACTTCGCTCTATTGTGTGGTTTGAATTTGTCTTATATTCCGATCCAGTTTTTATTTCCTAGAGTTTTCCATAAAGGACAAGGTGATGTGGCTTACATCTCTGTCTTTGTCAGATATGAGGATGAGGAAAAAGGCTGGAAGCAAGTACTGTACTTTGTGGAACAGAGCTTTTCACTGTAGCCGCCTCTGACTTTACTTTGTAATTATCAGGCCCAGCGCGGTAAATCTTCAGCCACGAGGGTTCTAAATAGGAAGATTTTATAACAAGTACTTCTGTGACATTTTAATACATTCAAATTCTGAGCGTACCAAGAGGGTAATGTCTGATGGTTCTCAAACACCTGAATGGAATGTGGTAAAAGCATACCTCCTTTGATACATGCAACTGCAACTGCATTCCCAGGAAACAACCAAGCTTGATATAGAACACTGATTATGTATTTAAATAATACTAATTTAATATCTACCAAAATTTTATACTATATCTTTACTATTTAACGCACAATTTGTGATTCCAATTTAAGCAATTATCATACCTTCTACTTGCTTATTTTCGCTTCCCACACACAACCGCTTTTTAATATAAAATGAAGTAATGCACATATTTTCAAGTGAATGGAAAGTGACAGCTTCTGTTAGCTAAAAACAGTAATGGGAAATACATGTAACAGCTGGTAGACAAAATATGAAACACTGTTTTAACTTGCAGCAAAACTGTTGCATTTGTAAAGAGAGGAGCGCTATAACTTTCCTGACGTCCTGTCTCTCCCTTCACTGTATAAGACAATATACAGTCTATATGTAAAAGACGCAATTAAGTTTGAAAATTAACATTATTATGCTAAGAATGGTATGAATGAAAATCATACAGTATTGGTATTATATATTTTATGTAAATCACAACAACAAATATTGTCATTCCCCCATTAGTAATGAAACCCCTGATAAATATTTATCAAAATATAAAATTTTGTGTTACGGTATATATCTTGGTAGTGAATCACTTTTATTCAAAATGTAATATTTGGAAAATTTTAATTATTATACAGTACTTTGCAGTTATTGATATACTTACTCTCTGAACTTTCACATCACTACATTTGCAGAACGATGCACTCGACAAGACAGATGAATATGTGTAAACCATATAAAAGCGACGTAGGTTTATTGGTCGTAGGGAACGTTGATTGGCAGTTTTGGAATGGAACATTATTTAAGCTCATAATTGGTTCAAGTTTTTACATTTACTTCCAGGTTTGAGGACATGGACCAGGTATTCTGCAAAGATTTACTTAATATTTCAACAAGTTTTTTTTGGAAAAGAACCATAACAGTGTCACTACTTCTTGCATGCGTAGCTTCCTCATAATTAACGCTATCCCTTACCATGATCTTCACTGTTCGCATGAAAACTTTACTGCATTTAGCAACCTAAGACCTATGCCATAGATTGGTAACATCTGTCACATTCCTTAGTTATCTATCTTATCGTATTCCTTTTTTTCTAAATCCATAAATGCGACAGCCAGTTCTTCTCCTTTATCTAAATATTTGCTCACTTTTATGCTTCATTGTAAAAACTTCCTAAATAATTCTTGCTCCTCTTCAGTCATACTTTCTAACCCCCTACTTCGTATAATAATTAAGATCACAGTAAACAGTTGATATCACAATATGCAAAACAACCACTGTAAAAAAATAGTGAATTTCCAAGCGATTCTTGATTTCTCACATTATCAAGAAACAGATCCTTAATAATGTGAGAAATCACGAAAGCACTTGAAAGACACTGTTTTTCACAGTGGATGTTTTGCGCATATATATATATATATATATATATATATATATATATATATATATATATATATATATATATATATATATTACACACACACACATACACACACACACACTTACACATATATATACATTGATATTTTAACAAAGGCAGCATACTATCACGCAGACAATTTACTTTTTATTCTTTCTGGTTCACGTATCAGGAAGAATCGCTGCTATGATCTTTGCAAATAACCCATCTCCCACTGAGTCAGCGAAATCCTCGGCTCGTCTGCTATAAAGAAAAGATAATGAGCCATAAATGCTACCGGTAAGACACTGCATGTAACTGATGAAGGCGCATATAGGAACTTCACTAGGGGTCCACATTTTCTTCGTTTCACTGTGTAGAAAACGGAATGTGGGATGTGTCCTCGTTTTTTTCTTCTCTGTTAAGAAGACGGACTGTGTAGAAATGAGAAAGTGGATTGTGCATATATTTTCATCATCTGTAGTATAGAAAACGGGCGCGGAAAGTTACGTGCAAAGATAAATATAATTTTTAATTAGAGATGATTAATTGATACTTAATGAGTGGTGCAGGTAGATGATAATTAGTTGAAGGAATGATTCGCAATCATTAGTCAGTCATATATTACCTGTAAATTATTCTACGAGGTTATTTAATTAAAGATGATTGATTAATACTCAAGCTTACAGTGTAGATATTTAATGTGCAGTATATTGTTAGTTTATTCCAGTGTAAATTCTGTATCACTGTTAATATACTTACCCATACTTGTATAAGAATGACTGTACATACGAAATGATAATTAAAATAAAATCCATTTATAAAATACACAATTTCGGCATTTTATGTCTTGTAGACAGTTGGGCTTCTTTAAATCTGAAGGTGTTTTTGTCTTATTCCACAGATTGTGTCTTGTAGTGCTTGTCAAGAAGACATTCAGGTTTCCATGATTCAAAATACACAGCGTGTTTACTGTTAGTGATATAACTATCACTGACAGTAAAGACACTATTAACAAGGACTTGTAATAGAGCAGACGTCTTTATAGTGGTTCCTAATATCACATGTTTTCATGTTATTGTGAAATAGCCAAAATTAAAATCCTCATTACAGAGTAAATTTATACTCCTTTTTTGCTGTGATCTGCATCAAACATTGCTGGAACGCCACGTTACTGTGTGTCCAGTGATGTACATGTGATCTGCTCTGTGTCCCCGAAACCTGTTTGGTGTCTGTTTACTCATCAAATTGTATCTGGGTAATACCTGGGGCTCTCGCTATCTTGTGTTAAGAACAAGTCAAGATTCATCTTAATAAGACACAATATGAGGTTTATAGCATTTTTGAGACGATTGATCCACCAGGGATCTTATCGATTGATAAAGTTCTTTGTGGATGAAACTTCCTCTCAGTAAAATACCATAAATAACATTCTCTGCTTTATTAACATGCTTGTCAGTATATAAAACCTCTGACATTTAAGTCAGGTTTCAGAAAGATTTGTGCATTCTGTGGCCTGGTAGTACCTACTGGACCGACCTGGTAGTACCTACTGGACCGACCTGGTAGTACCTGCTGGACCGAGTGGTTTAGTGTGATGTAATCAGATTATTTTCCCATACATCTCAGTTTCTTACTTTCACCGTATTATGAAATTCTTATTTCGCTACACACTTACCTTTTATCTATAAATGTGACTATAAACGGAAACAGACCCTTAAAATGAAGCCTATAGAAAATTGTCCTTAATGTCATATGTCTACTCAAGTTTCTCTCATTCACTGAAGTAGAGTCAAACATGACATTCCTATAGGTTGTAATCCGAGGGTAAGTAGTAGAGAGGGGGACTATTTTCCAGTATGAGTAGACCTTAGATAGAGATGTATGATGTCATCATGGTTATGAGTAGACCTTAGATAGAGATGTATGATGTCATCATGGTTGCGCAACATAATTATAGATGGGAATGTAAAAGTAGTGTTGGGAAGAAGTGAGAGTTTAAATGATAATGAATCTGATACAAAGTGGAAGTGACCATACAAAAAAGCAGGGTTATCAGAATAATAATACTTTGGGTAATGAAAAATTGGATATCAGACTGGAGGGAAAATTTTCGGAGAAAATTAATATATTTAGAAGAACCATAGAAAAGACGACGGAAAAAGAGTTAGGTGGTGTGATGAGGCATCTGTGGAAAGACGTTGATATATGGAAGCAACAAGGAGAATGCACAAGATTATAGTGGTACTAACATTTTATATACGTGTGAGGAATGGGTTTTAAACGTGAATGAGGAGGAAGCTGGAGGTGATATGTGGGGTGTTTATTATGGAAAGCATTTGGAGTATATTAGAAGACGCTGGGGGGATACCAAATGTCAGGGGGCTGAGGTTTCTTTGAGTTGGTTTGGATATTTAGAGACGAAGAGGCAGAATAGGATGGCCCAGAGGGTATATAACGCTGGGGTGAAAGGAAGAAAGGGTAAGGATCGTTCACACAAAGAGGGAGGGAGGTGGGTAAGGTTTTGAGTGTTCAGGGCTTGGCGAATCCATGAAGCTTATCTGAGCGTGTTAGATCGGAATGGAACTGGAGACGGGTTTGTTATGTCTTGACGTGCTGTTGGAGTATGAACAAGGTTACATTTATGAAGAGATTCAGGGAAACCGGTGAGCCAGATTTTAATCTTGGATGAGCGAAGTACAGTCCCTGTACAAATCATTCTCATAATAAGTGCCTGGTGAGAATCACTAAATGTGAGAAATATATTAAAGTGAAGTTCCCCGAAGTTCACCTATGGTATCCGACCAAAGCAAATTAAAGTGTTTCTTTTAACAATCTAAACACATATAAAATGTCCCCAAGAGAAAAGTTTCCTCAAGCCATTCCTGGTCAGCTGGTTTTTAGTGTTTAAGTCGAACACTGTTACTACTATTACTACTACCAACAGCCTGACTGACCAAGCCGTCACATAAGTCGTCTGTCTAAGACTGAGCCACGGGGGAGATGATTCTCGGTATCTTCAACTGGTAGTCAATATAAGTAATGAAGAGGAATATGGGAACAAAATGTGTGAAAAGTAAGCACAACTTAGCCAGGTTTTAAAGACAAAAACACGATATTTTTATTTAGGACTATATCCCTAGGTAATATTTACATAATTACGACTATTTATATAATTGCAATCACTGCTGTTACCAATTTATAACTAATATTTTCATTGTATAATTGTAATTAATATTTTATAATTATAACAGTATATTTATGTAAATATAATAAAATTAATATTGATTTCACGTCTCCGTCGCCTTATTAAAAATGTATTTCATATTATCATACCAAGAATTCCCTCTCCTTTTCCTCTGCTCTCGTAACAACAGAGCCGCCACCGAAATCAATATCACATACTGAGGAGACTTGTCGAGGCCTCCCTTCTCAAGCAAATATATATTTGCAAAGGCCACTCATCCCCTTCCCACCTTACCATCCACGATCAATCACCAGAGCAATGTTTCAATATGCACTCCATCCAGCACCTAAAACAGCGAGCGCCATGCTACAACGATCTAAAGGGCTATATGTCTCAACAAGAAACACCTGACACTACAGTTATACAGTCACCTCGTGTGTTCTCACTTGATATCAACTGTGTTTTTGTCTCCCTTCCGTCTTATTACTACCAGCGAGAGGAGTTTCAATATTAAATGTTTCGAAATCACAGAAAATACGAAGCAAAACGAATAAAACAACAAAAAGCACTATAGTTTTATAGTAGTTTATTAAATATTTTATTTATGATTTTTTTTAAAGGTGGACCACAGACAGAGCATGTTATATCAAGTTAGTAGATTTTAAACCCGACTTGTTTCAAATAATCGATACCCCAGTTAATTCAGAACATTACCACCATCACATCAATCACTAAACCAGCACCACCGTCATCACAACCACTACACAACCACTATTGTCACACCTGTCATTGCACCAGCACCACCGTCATCCCAACCACTACAAAACCACTACTGTCACACCTGTCATTGAACCAGCACCACCGACATCCCAACCACTACACAACCACTACTGTCACACCTGTCATTGAACCAGCACCACCGACATCCCAACCACTACACAACCACTACTGTCACACCTGTCATTGCACCAGCACCACCGTCATCACAACCACTACACAACCACTACTGTCACACCTGTCATTGCACCAGCACCACCGTCATCCCAACCACTACACAACCACTACTGTCACACCTGTCATTGAACCAGCACCACCGACATCCCAACCACTACACAACCACTACTGTCACACCTGTCATTGCACCAGCACCACCTTCATCACAACCACTACACAACCACTACTGTCACACCTGTCATTGCACCAGCACCACCGTCATCACAACCACTACACAACCACTACTGTCACACCTGTCATTGCACCAGCACCACCGACATCCCAACCACTACACAACCACTACTGTCACACCTGTCATTGAACCAGCACCACCGACATCCCAACCACTACACAACCACTACTGTCACACCTGTCATTGCACCAGCACCACCTTCATCACAACCACTACACAACCACTACTGTCACACCTGTCATTGCACCAGCACCACCTTCATCACAACCACTACTGTCACACCTGTCATTGCACCAGCACCACCGTCATCACAACCACTACACAACCACTACTGTCACACCTGTCATTGCACCAGCACCACCGTCATCACAACCACTACTGTCACACCTGTCATTGCACCAGCACCACCGTCATTCGGCACGACATATATATGTCGTGTCGAATAGGTAAAACTGGTTAATTAGCAAGAACTCATTTAAAATTAAGTCCTTTCTAAAATTTTCTCTTATACGTTTAAAGATATATTTTTTCACTTATATTAATGTAAAAATTAATAATTTTGTACCAAAAGAACCTTAAAAAACTTTAATTTAGCAATTTAATTTAGCCTAATCCAAATAAATATATTTTAGATAAGATTACAATAATTTAATAATAAACAAACACAATGAAATATATTTTTTTCGTTAGGTTCAGAATGATTTTTGCGAAATTATTGCATGCACAAATTTTCGTTTGCCTTATTCGGCAAGAAGAGCGTTGCTACTTATATACGATATATATATATATATATATATATATATATATATATATATATATATATATATATATATATATATATATATATATATAACTTGCTTCAGGAAAACTCCTGAAGCTGTTTGAAAATTTTCTCCTACCACCCCATACACTTTCTTATAGGGAGCTATTGGTTTAGCGCTTCTTTTGATTATAATAATAATAATAATAATATAGGGAGCTATAAGTAGCACATCGCGAAGGAAATGGATTCCATCCCTCACAAAAGAGGGTCAATGCTGTGTGTGGGCACACCAGGAAGACCAGTTTCTTCCTACACCTCCCGTGTCCTAATAGTTTGTTTGGATAAGATCAAAGAAACTTGCATTATATAATAAAAGTACAATTATATTTTGTAGATAGTAGGTTGGTAGACAGCAACCACCCAGGGAGGTACTACCGCCCTGCCAAGTGAGTGTAAAACAAAAGCCTGTATTTGTTTTACATGATGGTAGGATTGGTGGTGTCTTTTTTCTGTCTCATAAACATGCAAGATTTCAGGTACGTCTTGCTACTTCTACTTACACTTAGGTCACACTACACATACATATGCACATTTATGTATACACACTCATCTGAGTTTTCTTTGATTTTATCTTAATAGTTCTTGTTCTTATTTCTTTTCCTTTCATATCCATGGGGAAGTGGAATAAGATTCTTTCCTCCGTAAGCCATGCGTGTTGTAAAAGTCAACTAAAATGCCGGGAACAATGGGCTAGTAACCCCTTTTCCTGTATAGATTTACTAAAAAAAAAAAAAGAAGAAAACCGTCAAAGTGGGATGTCTGAATGTGCGTGGATGTTGTGCGAATGATAAGAAAGAGATGATTGTAGATGTTATGAATGAAAAGAAGCTGGATGTCCTGGCTTTAAGTGAGACAAAGATGAAGGGGTAGGAGAGTTTCAGTGGGAAGAAATAAATGGGATTAGGTCAGGAGTTTCAAATAGAGTTAGAGCTAAAGAAGGAGTGGCAATAATGTTGAATAATCAGTTATGGCAGGTAAATAGGTAGTATAAATGCTTAAAATCAAGGATTATGTGAAGTAAAATAAAGGTTGGATGTGAAAAGTGGGTTATAGTAAGCTTTTATGCACCTGGAGAAGAGAGAAGTGTAGAGGAGAGAGAGAGAGATTTTGGGAAATGTTGAGTGAGTGCGTGGGGAGTTTTGAACCAAATGAGAGAGTACTTGTGGTTAGGGATCTTAATGATAAAGTGGGTAAAAATGTTGTGGAGGGAGTAGTAGGTAAATTTGTGGTGCCAGGGGTAAATGTAAATGGGGAACCATTAATTGAGCTATGTGCAGAAAGAGGTTTGGTAATAAGTAATACATATTTTATGAAAAAGAAGATAAATAAATATACAAGGTATGATATAGCACGTAATGAAAGTAGTTTGTTAGATTATGTATTGGTGGATAAAAGGTTGATGGGTAGGCTTCAGGATGTACATGTTTATAGAGTGGCAACAGATATATCGGATCATTATTTAGTTGTAGCTACAATTAGAGTAAAAGGTAGATGGGACAAAAAGAAAATGACAACAGCAAGTAAGAGAGAGGTAAAAGTGTATAAACTAAGGGAGGAGGAAGTTAGGGTGAGATATAAGCAACTATTGGCAGAAAGGTGGGCTAGTGCAAGTAGGAGTAGTGGGGGGGATGAAGAGAGTTGGGATAGTTTTAAAAATGCAGTATTAAAATGTGGGGCAGAAGTTTGTGGCTATAGGAGGGTGGGTGCAGGAGGAAAGAGGAGTGAGTGGTGGAATGAAGAAGTAAAGGGTGTGATAAAAGAGAAAAAGGTAGCTTATGAGAGGTTTTTACAAAACAGAAGTGTTAATAGAAGAGCAGAGTATATGGAGAGTAAAAAGAAAGGTGAAGAGAGTGCAAAAGGAGAGAAGATGAAAGAGTGGGAGAGGCTCTGTCAAGAACTTTTGCTGAAAACAAGAAAAAAATTTGGAGTGAGATAAACAAGTTAAGAAAGCCTAGGGAACGAATGGATTTGTCAGTTAAAAACAGAGTAGGGGAGTTAGTAGATGGGGAGCTGGAGGTATTGGGTAGATGGCGGGAATATTTTGAGGAACTTTTAAATGTTGATAAAAATAGGGAGGCGGTAATTTCATGCACTGGCCAGGGAGGTACAACATCGTTTAGGAGTGAAGAAGAGCAGGATGTGAGTGTGGGGGAGGTGCGTGAGGCATTACGTAGAATGAAAGGGGGTAAAGCAGCTGGAACTGACGGGATCATGACAGAAATGTTAAAATCAAGGGGATATATAGTGTTGGAGTGGTTGGTATTTTTGTTTAATAAATGTATGAAAGAGGGGAAGGTACCTAGGGATTGGCAGAGAGCATGTATAGTTCCTTTATATAAAGGGAAGGGGGATAAAAAAGATTGTAAGAATTATAGGGGAATAAGTTTACTGAGTATACCAGGTAAAGTGTAAGGCAGGGTTATTATTGAAAGAATTATAGGTAAGACAGAGAGTAGGATTGCAGATGAGCAAGGAGGCTTTAGAGTGGGTAGGGGATGTGTAGATCAAGTGTTTACAGTGAAGCATATATGTGAACAGTATTTAGATAAAGGTAGAGAAGTTTTCATTGCATTTATGGATTTAGAAAAGGCATATGATAGAGTGGATAGGGGAGAAATGTGGCAAATGTTGCAAGTGTATGGAATAGGTAGTAAGTTACTGAAGGCTGTAAAGAGTTTTTATGAGGATAGTGAGGCTCAGGTTAGGGTGTGTAGGAGAGAGGGACATTACTTCCCGGTAAAAGTAGGTCTTAGACAGGGATGTGCAATGTCACCATGGTTGTTTAATATATTTATAGATGGGATTGTAAAAGAAGTAAATGCTAGGGTGTTGGGGAGAGGGGTGGGATTAAATTATGGGGAATTAAATGCAAAATGGGAGTTGACACAGTTACTTTTTGCTGTTGATACTGTTCTTATGGGAGATTCTAAAGAAAAGTTGCAAAGGTTAGTGGACGAGTTTGGGAGGGTGTGTAAAGGTAGAAAGTTGAAAGTGAACATAGATAAGAGTAAGGTGATGAGGGTATCAAACGATTTAAAGAAAGAAAAATTGGATATCACATTGGAGAGGGATTATGGAAGAAGTAAATGTTTTCAGATGTTTGGGAGTTGACGTGTCAGCGGATGGGTTTAAGAAGGATGAGGGTAACCATAGAATTGATGAAGGAAAAAAGGTGAGTGGTGCGTTGAGGTATCTGTGGAGACAAAAAACTTTATCCATGGAGGCAAAGTAGGAAATGTACGAAAGTATAGTGGTACCAACACTCTTATATGGGTGTGAAGCATGGGTTGGAAATGCTGCAGCGAGGAGGCGGCTAGAGGCAGTGTAGATGTCCTGTCTAAGAGCAATGTGTGGTGTAAATATTATGCAGAAAATTCGGAGTGTGGAAATTAGTAGGTGTGGAGTTACCAAAAGTATTTGTCAAAGGGCTGAAGAGGGGTTGTTGAGGTGGTTTGGTCATTTATAGAGAATGGATCAAAGTAGAATGACTTGGAGAGCGTATAAATCTGTAGGAAAAGGAAGGCGGGGTAGGGGTCGTCCTCGAAAAGGTTGAAGGGAGGGGGTAAAGGAGGTTTTGTGGGCGAGGGGCTTGGACTTCCAGCAAGCATGTGTGAGCGTGTTAGATAGGAGTGAATGGAGACGAATGGTTTTTGGGACCTGACGAGCTGTTGGAGTGTGAGCAGGGTAACATTTAGTGAAGGGATTCAGGGAAACCAGTTAATTAATTTAGTTGGACTTGAGTCCTGGAAATGGGAAGTACAATGCCTGCACTTTAAAGGAGGGGTCTGGGATAGTGACAGCTGGGAGGGACTATTATCAGCTGTCGTATCTGAGCGCCTCTGCAAAGACAGTGATTGTGTATGAGTGTGGTGAAAGTGTTGAATGATGATGAAAGTATTTTCTTTTTGGGGATTTTCTTTCTTTTTTTGGGTCACCCTGCCTCGGTGGGAGACGGCCGACTTGTTGAAAAAAAAAAAAAAAAAAAAAAATATATATATATATATATATATATATATATATATATATATATATATATATATATATATATATATATATATATATATATATATATATAATATATATATATACAGTCTGCCGATTAGGTAAAACTGGTCAATTAGCAAGAACTCATTTAAAATTAAGTCCTTTCCAAAATTTTCTCTTATACGTTTAAAGATATATTTTTTAATTTATGTTAATGTAAAAATTTATAATTTTGTACCAAGAGAAACTTTGAAAACCTACCTAACCTTATTACAACAAGCGCAATTTAATTTAGCCTAACCAACTAAATATATTTTAGATCCGTTAACATTAATTTAATAATAAACAAACACAATGAAATATATTTTTTCGTTAGTTCAGAATGATTTTGGCGAAATTATTGCATACACAAATTTTCACTTGTCTTATATGGCAAGAAGAGCGTTGCTATTTAAGCCAAAATCGCAAGTTTTACCTAATCGGCACGACACACACACATACAATATATATATATATATATATATATATATATATATATATATATATATATATATATATATATATATATATATATATATATATATATATATACACTCATACAAAGCTGAAAGTCAATTTGTAAATAACATAGAATCAAAGGACAATACAAAATAAGCCAAGTTACTTCATAGCCTCCTAAGTAAGAAACAAAATTGAAGAACTAAGTGATAAGATCAAAGAAAGATGATGGAACCCTGAAGGAAAATGACAGAAGCATGCGAAGTGCTTTTTAGCAAAAGCGACAAAGAGATCTTGACAGAAGAAAGTAGCAAGTTACAAGAATGTGCTAATGCTAGAACGCATTAGCACAACAAAAGAAGTAATGAAACTACTAAGTGAACCTGATGTAACAAAAACAACGGGACCAAATAACACATCTCCATGCGTGTTGAAAGGAACAGAAGCACTGTGTGACCCCAAAGCAGTTACTCAATCTCTCTGTTCAGGACGAGTGATAGAAAATTGGAAAAATGTAATGTGGTCCCCATACATAAAAAATTGGAGACAAACAAGAGGCACTGAACTACCGGCCGGTATCTTTAACATGCAAACTGTGAAAAGTTCTCGAAAAAAAAATACCGAATCACTTAAAATATTCTTTACATAAAACAAACAAGGAAAATTTTGTCTTACAAATTTGCTGGAATTCTAAGACAGTCACAGGGATAAAACAAGAAAAATATGGTTGGGTGGAATGCATCTTGAGAAAGTCATATAGTACAACACAAAAGAATAATTCAGATAGGACTTGCCAAGGTTAATAGGCAGAAAAAAAGAACAGAAAATGAGACAACAGAATGGGAAAAGTGAACGAATTGGGTCCGCAAGTATCAATATTAGGGCCACTATCGTTTCTAACATACATGAATAATAATCCACCATAGGGGTCTGAGTCCCATGTGTTACTGTTTGCTGATGATGTAAAACTTATGAAAAGACTAAGAATAGGAGAGGACAGTGATAACCTTCATGAAAATTTCGACAGACTAGAGATGTGATCCAACATTTCATTTTTGAGCAACACCTGAATAAATACGAGGTCATGGGTAGAGAAAATCTGCAAATATCAGAGTGAAAAGAATATTGGGTGAGTATAACGCCAAGTATATTGCCAGAATTTCACAAGCCATATAACATCAGTAGCATATGCAAGATTATCAAATCTCAGAACAGCATTCAGGAAATTAAAGAAACCTTCAGAACCTTATATACAACATAGGTTAGGCCAATCACTGAGTAAGTGGCCCCAGCATGAAGCCCACACTTGGTCAAGCACGTGAAGAAACTCGAAAAGGTCCAAAGGTTTGCAACCAGGCTAGTACAAGAAATGAAAGGAATACATTACTATATGAGGTAAGATTAAGGAACTGAACCTGACGATCTTAGAGGAAAGAAGGACAAGGGGGAAACATGATTACTACTTACAAAATCTTAAAGAGTAATTGATAGGGTAGATAGGGACAAACTGTTTGAATTAAGAGCGTTGATGAACCATAGGGATGTAAGGAAATATTTCTTTAGTCTCACGTGGTTGAAAAGTGGAATGACTTTAGTTAGACAGTGGAGGCAAGCTCAATACAGAGTTTCAAGGGAAGATATGATAAGGCTCAAGAGGCCAAAAGTCAGTGTTGTCGATCAGAGTAGTCTAGGAGGTGTGTAAGGAGCTGAGTCTTAACCTCTAGAAACACAATTTGGTGAGAACAACTTTGTGAGTACTCGCGACTGGCAAACCTAAGATTAGCGTTCCGTTACCTTAACAAGGAATCGTTCAAGACACTGTATACCGTGTACGTCAGGCCCATACTAGAATATGCAGCACCAGTCTGGAACCCACACCTGGTCAAGCACGTAAAGAAACTAGAGAAAGTGCAAAGGTTTGCGACAAGGTTAGTTCCACAACTCAGGGGTCTGTCTTATGAAGAAAGATTGAGGGAAATAGGACTAACAACACTGGAGGAAAGAAGGGTCAGAGGAGACATGATAACGACATACAAAATACTGCGGGGAATTGACAAGGTAGATAGTGACAGGATGTTTCAGAGAGGGAACACAGAAACAAGGGGACACAACTGGAAGCTGAAGACTCAGATGAGTCAAAGGGATGTCAGGAAGCATTTCTTCAGCCACAGAGTAGTCAGGAAGTGGAATAGTCTAGAGAAAGATATAGTGGAGGCAGGAACCATACATACTTTTAAGACAAGGTATGATAAAGCTCATGGAGCAGGGAGAGCAGAGACCCAGTAGCAGACAGCGAAGAGGCGGGGCCAGGAGCTGAGTCTCGACCCCTGCAACCACAATTAGGTGAGTACAATTAGGTGAGTACACACACACACACACACACACACACACACACACGTTGAGGTACTGAGTGTGCCACTTACCATAATATTCAACACATCCCTTGAAACTGGGCAGCTACCTGAGGTATGGAAAAAGGCCAACGTAGTCCCCATCTTTAAAAAAGGAGACAGAAAAGAGGCACTAAACTATAGACCGGTGTCACTTACGTGTATAGTGAGCAAAGTCCTGGAGAAAATCATAAGGAAAAGAATGGTGGAGCATCTGGAGCTGAACAGGATAATAAACACCAGACAGCACGGATTCCGGGAAGGCAAATCCTGTGTAACAAACCTCCTGGAGTTCTATGATAAAGTAACAGAGGTAAGGCAAGAGAGAGAAGGGTGGGTTGATTGCATTTTCCTGGACTGCAGGAAGGCCTTCGACACAGTTCCTCACATGAGATTAGTAAAGAAGTTGGAAGAACAAGCATGTATAACAGGAAGGGCACTGGAATGGATAAGGGAATACCTCACAGGGAGGCAACAACGGGTCATGGTGCGTGATGAGTTATCACAGTGGGCGCCTGTGACAAGCGGTGTACCGCAGGGGTCAGTCCTAGGACCAGTGTTATTCTTGGTATATATAAATGACATGACGGACGGGATAGACTCAGAAGTGTCTCTGTTCGCAGATGATGTGAAATTAATGAGGAGAATCACATGGGAAGAGGACCAAGAAGGACTTCAAACAGACCTGGACAAGCTTTACATCTGGTCTAGCAACTGGCTTCTCGAATTCAATCCCACCAAATGCAAAGTCATGAAGATCGGAGAAGGGCAAAGAAGACCGCTGACAGAGTACAGGCTAGGCGGACAAAGGCTACAAACCTCGGCAAAGGAGAAAAACCTTGGGGTGAGTATAACGCCAAGCACGTCTCCGGAGGCACACATCAACCAGATAACTGCGGCAGCATATGGGCGACTGGCAAACCTAAGATTAGCGTTCCGTTACCTTAACAAGGAATCGTTCAAGACACTGTACACCGTGTACGTCAGGCCCATACTAGAATATGCAGCACCAGTCTGGAACCCACACCTGGTCAAGCACGTAAAGAAACTAGAGAAAGTGAAAAGGTTTGCGACAAGGCTAGTTCCACAACTCAGGGGACTGCCCTATGAAGAAAGGTTGAGGGAAATAGGACTAACAACACTGGAGGAAAGAAGGGTCAGAGGAGACATGATAACGACATACAAAATACTGCGGGAAATCGACAAGGTAGACAGTGACAGGATGTTCCAGAGAGGGAACACAGAAACAAGGGGACACAACTGGAAGCTGAAGACTCAGAGGAGTCAAAGGGATGTTAGGAAGCATTTCTTCGGCCATAGAGTAGTCAGGAAGTGGAATAGTCTAGAGAAAGATATAGTGGAGGCAGGAACTATACATAGTTTTAAGACAAGGTATGATAAAGCTCATGGAGCAGGGAGAGCAGAGACCCAGTAGCGGACAGCGAAGAGGCGGGGCCACGAGCTGAGTTTCGACCCCTGCAACCACAATTAGGTGAGTACACAGAGAGAGTGACCCAGTAGCGGCCAGTGAAGAGGCGGGGCCAGGAGCTATGACTCAACCCCTGCAACCACAACTAGGTGAGTACAACTAGGTGAGTACACACACACACTAACTCACTCCTGGAATTTAACCCCAGCAAGTACAAAGTTATGAAGCTTTTGGAAGGACAAAGAACACCGCAGACAGAGTATAGCCTAAGAGTCAAAGACTGCAAAACTCACTCAAGGAAAAGGATCTTAGGGCACATCTCCTGAGACGCACATCGCCCAAATAACTGCTGCAGCATATGGGCGCCTGGCAAACCTGGGAATAGCGTTTCGTTATCTAAGTAAGGAGTCATTCACGACACTGTACACCGTGTACGTCAGGACCATATTGGAGTATGCAGCACCAGTATGGAACCCACAACTGGTCAAACACGTCAAGAAATTAGAGAAAGTACAAAGGTTTGCCACAAGACTAGTCCCAGAGCTGAGGGGTTTGTCCTACGAGAAGAGGTTAAGAGAACTAAACCTGACAACACTGGAGACATGATAACGACATATAAAATACAGAGGAATTGACAAGGTGGATAGGTACAGAATGTTTCAAGAGATGTGACACAGCAACAAGGGGTCACAAGGGGAAGTTGAAAACCCAGATGAGTCACAGGGATGTTAGGAAGTATTTCTTCAGTCATAGGGTCGTCAGGAAGTGGAATAGTCTGGAGAGATATGTAATGAAGGAAAGATCCATACATAGCTTTAAGAAAAGGTACGATAAAGCTTATGGAACAGGTAGAGTGGCCCTAGTAGCGACCAGCAAAGAGACGGGACCAGAAGCTAGGACTCGACCCCTGCAACCACAATTAGGTGAGTATTAATAGGTGAGTATACACACGCACACACACATACACGCAGATCAGTGCAGATCAGGGAAGGCCACAGTTGGAGGAGGAATTCCTCAGAAGGGAGAAGGAATGGGAGAGGAGGATATTGGTGATCAGCGAGGGAATGGAGAAGAGGATAGCTGAGGAGAGTAGAAAATGGGAAATGCGAGTCAAAAAAGCAGAAGCCATGATCCGGAGCTTAGAGGTGAAGCTGTAGGGAATGCCACAGAATAGAGACAAATGTACCTGGCCAGAACGGCGCTCGGAGCCTGTGCACCAGACACAGCCA
>WNWK01010733.1:0-68655 GCA_009830355.1 Cherax destructor | reverse complement strand
AGCAGCTTTAGTTGCGTGTTCTACACTGCAGGGCCCCCTCACTGACCAAGATTATATGATATGGAGATCATATTTTGGCACAAGTATTGAAGATGTTTTAGAAATTTTCATATTCGATTATTGTCGCCACTCAGAGTGAGGTGCCTCAGCGTCTTGGGATCAGGAGACGGAGGCACAAGCTTTGGAATTGTGCAGTTCCATGTGAGTTAAGTTTAGTGTCGTGGTGGGAATGTCATTGGTGGTATGAAGGAGTCGATTGTGATGATGGTATTCCTAGTGGGGATGATTTTTTTGTAGAAACGATAGTAAAAAATAGTGTAGTCAGTGGCTGCCTGTTTAAAAGCCAGGGTCAGGAAATGAGACTCAACCTCTGCAACCCTAAACTGGTGAGGGCATGCACACACACAACTGCAAATAGGCCAAGTGTTTATCAACAAGTGCCTCTGACAACTAGTAACTACTACTACGCCCACACAACAACTGCTCTATCGACAAGTGCCTTTGACAATTATTAACTACTACTACACACCTAAGATTTATTAAAAAAAAAAAAAAAAAAAAAAAAAAGCAACAGGAAAATTATATATAAATGCATTACAAAAAAAGCATTCAAATATGGATGGAGAAATGCAAAAGAAAGCTGTTTACAACATACATTAAGGCAAAATTGGAATATGCAACAATGATGAGATGCCCACACTTAAAATTCATGTACATAGTGAAGTTAGAAAATCCTAAGAGCAACAAAATGCTTACTATTTTAAAAAAAAAATAATTATGAAAGGCTGAAAATAATAGAGGCCCATGCTGGATGATCAGAGGAAAAAGAAGACATGATAACCAAAAAAAAGGGGGACAAAAGATAGGATAAAAGACTTCTTAGTATTGTACCTACAACAGGAAAACAACAGGCCACAGTTGTAAACTGAGCAAAAAAAGTGGAGCTAAAGGGGATATTGGACAATATCTCTGTAGCACTTGTAGCACTTGCAGTAGCAAGTGCTACAATCACTGGAAAGTTTAAACAAATTTATGAACTAATTATTGAAAGCAGGATACCATGTTCTTAAAGTTATAAATATATAATTACAGAGAGGTAATTAAGTACTCACTCAGATTTAAATAGTAGAGAAATATCTTCGAGTCCAGTGGGTGACTTCATATCTTCTGGCTGTATATCTTGTTTCTTGGTCATAATGTTCTGTAAAATATGTAATGAATACAAATATATAGAAAGTTAATACATCTAATTTTGTTACAAAAGATTATACTGAGGAACATATATAATTCTTAAAAGGAGAACAAATTTTGATACAATACAAATGATCTAATATAGAACAGAATGAAAGTTGCCATAGTTATTATATGCTGCAATGTCAAACTAATAGGAGCATCAGAAGAGGAACCAGGTAGAATGACATTAATACAGATACATCTGACACAGGTGAAACAGAACATGAGTCCTCTTGAGTGCTAGTGTTCATGCAGTTCTGAACTTCAAAGTACCTAGTGGAGCTAAAGATAGAGAGAAATACAATAGGTGGAGTTTACCTGGAGATAGCTGGAGATGGTTTCAGGGGTGAATGCCCCCACGGCCTAGTCTGAGACCAGGATTCATGGTGGATCAGTGTCTGATCAACCAGGCTGTTACTGCTGGCCGCACACAAACTGACGTACAAACCACAGCCCGGTTGGTCAGGTAATGACTTTAGGTGCCTGTCCAGTGCCTTCTTGAAGACAGCCAGGGGTCTATTAGTAATCCCCCTTATGTATGCTGGGAGGCAGTTGAACAGTCTTTGGCCCCGGACACTTATTGTGTTGTCTCTAGTGTAATCGTGGCACCCTGCTTTCATTGGGAAATGTTGCATCTCCTGCCGAGTCTTTTACATACTTTCATGCAGAGTGATTTTAGTGTGAAAGTTTGGTATTAATCCTCTAGGATTTTCCAAGTGTATATTATTATGTATCTCTCTCACCTGCATTCCAGGAACACAAATCAAGGGCTTCAACCGTTCCAAGTAATTTAGGTGCCTTATCGTACTTGTGTGTGCCATGAAAGTTCTTGTACACTCTCCAGATCAGCAATTTTGCCTGCTTTGAAGGGGCAATTAGTGTACAGCAGTATTCCAGCCTAGAGAGAACAAGCAATTGGAAGAGAATCATCATGGGCCTGGCATCCTAGTTTTTAAGGTTCTCATTATCCATCCTATCATTTTCCTATAGCACATGTGGTATATACATTGGGTCGTCCCGCAGTTACTAAAAACAACAGACATAGCCCCACTCCACAAAGGGGGCAGTAAAGCAATAGCAAAGAACTACAGACTAATAGTGCTAACGTCCCATATCACCACTCATCTAGATATCCATCAATTACACAACCCAGGGCAGCATGGGTTTAGAGCAGTGTCCTGTCTGTCCCAACTACTGAACCACTACGACAAGGTCCTGGATGCTCTAGAAGACAAACAGAATGCAGATGTTATATACACAGACTTCAAAGCCTTTGACAAGTGTGACCTACCTGGAGTCTACCTGAGAGAATTCCAGGGTACGCCGCGCCCGGTCTGTGACCAGGCCTCCTGGTGAAATAGCACACAAAATGCATGATAAAAGAATAACAGGAAAAGTAGGTAGATGGATCAATAATTTCCTAACAAATAGAACACAAAGAGTAGTAGTCAACAGAGTAAAGTCTGAGGCAGCTACGGTGAAAGCTCAGTTCCACAAGGCACAGTATACTGCTCCCATCTTGTTCCTCATCCTCATATCAGACATAGACAGGGATATACGCCACAGTGCCGTGTCTTCTTTGCAGATGACACCCGAATCTGCATGAGTGTCCACCATTGAAGACACTGCAAGACTCCAAGCAGACATCAACCAAATCTTTAAATGGGCTGCAGAAAACAATATGAAGTTCAATGATGAGAAATTTCAATTACTCCTATATGGAAAACGTGAGGAAATTAAAATTTCATTGGAGTACAAAACAAATTCCAACCACACAATAGAGCGAAAAACTAATATCAAAAGACCTGGGAGTGATCATGTCAGAGGATCTCACCTTCAAGGACCATAACACTATAGCAATCGCATCTGCTAGAAAAATGACAGGATGGATAATGAGAACCTTCAAAACCAGGGATGCCAAGCCCCTGATGACATTCTTCAGGTCACTTGTTCTATCTAGGCTGGAATATTGCTGCACACTAACTGCACCTTTCAAGGCAGGTGAAATTGCTGACCTAGAAAATGTGCAGAGAACCTTCATGGCACGCATAACTGCGATAAACCACCTCAATTACTGGGAACGCTTGAAGTTCCTAAACCTGTACTCCCTAGAATGCAGGCGGGAGAGATACATTATATACACTTGGAATATCCTAGAGGGATTAGTATCAAACTTACACATGAGTCACTCCCTATGAAAGCAAGACTCAGCAGACGATGGAACATCCCCAACGAAAGCAGGGTGCCACTAGCACATTGAGAGACAACACAGTAAGTGTCAGGGGCCCAAGACTGTTCAACTGCCTCCCAGCATACATAAGGGGAATTACCAATAGACCCCTGGCTGTCTTCAAGCAGGCACTGGACAGGCACCTAAAGTCGGTACCTGACCAGCCAGGCTGTGGTTAGTACATCGGACTGCGTGCGGCCAGCAGTAACAGCCTGGTTGATCAGGCCCTGATCCACCATGAGGCCTGGTCACAGACCGGGTCGCGGGGTGTTGATCCCGGAACTCTCTCCAGGTAAACTCAGGTAGTCTTTGAAGGCGAGATCCTCTGACATTATCACTCCCAGGTCCTTCACATTACTTTTTCACTCTATTGTATGGTTAGAATTTGTCGATACCGTGATACAGTTTTAATTACCTCAAGTTTTCCATATCTGAGTAGTTGAAATTTCTCTTCATTTAACTTCATACTGTTTTGAGTGGAGTGTGTGAAAAGCAGAGGAAAAGAAAAAACGAGAACCGAGAAGTAAAAATGAATACTATATTAAGGTGAGGGCTGAGACAATTTGAGAATAACATAGCAGCAAAGGCCAAATCTGAACCAAAACTATTTCACTGCCACATCACAAGAAAAATTATACTAAACGACCAAGTAATTCATCTGAGGAAGGAAAGAGAGCAGCTCATGAACAATGACAAGGAAGTCTGTTAAGTGTTGATCTTCTCAGTGGAAACCGGTTTAATACCCGAGACTAAGGAACAGAGGGCACCAACAAGTACTGGATGCCATCCACATAACAGAGAAACAGCTAAAAAAAAATTCTGATGGACCTAGATACATCAAAAGATTTGATGTGTCACCACAGATTCTGCAAGAGGTGCAGAAGCACTGTCTAAACCACTAGCTATGATCTACAATATGTCAATGGATATGGGACAGTTACCAGAGATCTAAAAGACAGCAAATGTAGTCCCTATATTTAAGAAAGGAGATAGATAAGAGGTGTCAAACTACAGATCAATTTCTCTGATATACATACCTTGTAATTTTTTTTTTTTCAACAAGTCGGCCGTCTCCCACCGAGGCAGGGTGACCCAAAAAGAAAGAAAATCCCCAAAAAGAAAATACTTTCATCATCATTCAACACTTTCACCACACTCATACATAATCACTGTCTTTGCAGAGGCGCTCAGATACGACAGCTGAGAATAGTCCCTCCCAGCTGTCACTATCCCAGACCCCTCCTTTAAAGTGCAGGTATTGTACTTCCCATTTCCAGGACTCAAGTCCAACTAAATCAATTAACTGGTTTCCCTGAATCCCTTCACAAAATGTTACCCTGCTCACACTCCAACAGATCGTCATGTCCCAAAAACCATTCGTCTTCATTCACTCCTATCTAACACGCTCACACATGCTTGCTGGAAGTCCAAGCCCTCGCCCACAAAACCTCCTTTACCCCTTCCTCCAACCTTTTTAGGATGACCCCTACCCCGCCTTCCTTCCCCTACAGATTTATACGCTCTCCAAGTCATTCTACTTTGATCCATTCTCTCTAAATGACCAAACCACCTAAACAACCCCTCTTCAGCCCTCTGACAAATACTTTTAGTAACTCCACACCTTCTCCTAATTTCCACATTTCGAATTTTCTGCATAATATTTACACCACACATTGCCCTTAGACAGGACATCTCCACTGCCTCCAGCCTCCTCCTCGCTGCAGCATTTGCAACCCATGCTTCACACCCATATAAGAGTGTTGGTACCACTATACTTTCGTACATTCATTTCTTTGCTTCCATGGATAACGTTTTTGTCTCCACAGATACCTCAACGCACCACTCACCTTGTAATATAATGAGAAAATTATCAGAGAAAGAGCAGTAGAACACCTAAAGAGAAGTGGTTTCATGGTTTGGGTTTTTTTATTTTAGGCTGCAAGAAGACATTTGATACTGTGACTTGAAAGAGGCTGGGCAAAAACTTGGGATTCAGGCAGGAATAACAGGGAACATACCCCAGTGGATCAAAGAGTATCTTAAGGAAAGAAGGCAAAGTGTGGCTGTCAGAATGGGAAGAGTAACAAGAGGGGTTCAGAAAGGATTGGTATTAGGATGATTACTGTTTCCATGTTTACATGAATGACATTCCAGAACGGATTGACTCTGATATATCCCTGTTTGCTAATGATGTAAAACTAATGAGAATAAAAACCGACGATGGTAAGGAAAAGCTCCAAAGGGATCTGGAGAAATTGGAAGAGTGGTCAGATAAACGACTGCTTGAATTCAACCCCAGGAAATGCAAGATAATGAAGATAGGGGAAGGAGCAAGATGACTGGAAATGGGGTATGGACTAGAGGGACAAAGGCTGAAGACTTCACTTGCAGAAATAGACTTAGTATAATGCCAGAGGCTCACATTAGCAAAATAATCTCTGCAGCCTTAGTCTGAGAAATCTAAAGCAGCCTTCAGGAATCTCCAAGTCATTCCGGGCCCTTTATACAACACGTTAAGTTCATCTTGAGTATGCAGTGCCAGTATGGAACCCACACTTGAAAAAGCATATTAAGAAACTGGAGAAAGTGCAGAATTATGTAACAAGGCTTGTTCCCGAATTAAGGGGCATGAGCTATGAGGAGAAGCTAATGGAATTGGACCTAATGACATTGGAGGACAGAAGAATCAAGGAGGACATGTGATAACATACAAAATACTCAGGGAAACTGATAAGGTAGCCAGGGATAGGCTGTTTTAAAAGCAAGAAGGGGAACTCAAAGTCACTGTTAGAAGTTAAAGGCAAAGATGAGCCACAGGGATGTTTGGAATTATTTCTTCAGTCTTAGAGTGGTAGGGAAGTGGAATGATCTTGGTGTGGAAATGGTGTAAGCAGGCTACGTACAAAGTTTTAAGAGCAGGTACAGTAGGTCCCACAAGGCTAACAGGGAGTGAATATGAAGAGTGTAAAGTTAAGATGCAGGGCCAAGATCTGAAAATTGACCCTGCAACACCACAAACAGGTGAGTACCCACACTATACACCACATACTCACACACACACATATCACATACCCCCATGCACACATACCACATACCCCACACACACACCACATACCCCCACACACACACCACATACCCCCATGCACACACCACATACCCCCATGCACACACACCACATACCCCATGCACACACACCACATACCCCATGCACACACACCACATACCCCCATGCACACACACCACATACCCCCATGCACACACACCACATACCCCCATGCACACACCCCATACCCCCATGCACACACACCACATACCCCCACACACATGAAGTCCCCCCCAATCACCCTCTCCCATACACAGTTTTGAGACAGTAGTATTAATGAAGATGGCAGCAGGAAAATGAACACAAAAATAATAAAACAATGGACAATACCTTATAAAAAGTCCCAGAAGTTTCAGAAGCCAAGGCATATCCAATTTCAACAACAGCTTCATTAACATTTATATTTTCAACATGAACCTGAAATAAAGTACTATTTTACAAATACCAGATATGACTTTTAATAACTGATTATTAATGTTTATAATACCTATTGTAATCTGTTTAACAGCCTTTATTAACATCCATGCTCATATATTATGATATTTTTTTGACACCCAATTATTAATGTAACTAAGAACCGACAGTCCTGTTTAGAGTACTTTCTCTACACATTAACATGTTGCATTAAGCTTAACATTTAAGCAATCTAACACTTAATTAATTTGAACTAAGTCCTAATAATAAGGTATAGTATTACAATGCCCAAAATGCTCCACATAATCAGTGGCTTTCCAGTTTGCTTGTACTACAGTACACATTATTTGTAACCATTGTAAACTTTTTCTTGGGAAATAAACTTCTTCAAATATGTAATAGCTATGAACCCTTAAGATTTTAACTGTTGCCACCCCAAAATTAAGTGTTGTCCGCATCACCATTAAAAAAATACTTAAAACGGTAGAAAAACTTTTTCTGAAAGTAATGATGCCAAAAATGCAAAATTTGATGGAAAACTTACAGAATTACACAGGTGAAAAGTTAGTGGTCTGGAGTCACTATGCATCACCAATTTCACCCACTTTGGGGCCTATTTTAGGTCAATTACTTTTCTCAAATAAACCCAATTCCTGGCTATTCGCTAGTATATGCCTTCTGTTCTATCAATGCATAAGAAGCTGCCCATTAAGCTATCAGAACTACAATAATCTATAAAGTGTGAAGTAGTTGGTAATTTAGCCAATTTCACACAAAATTCAATAAATTTTAATTAAAAAAAAAAAAAAAAAAAAAAAAAAGAGTTGTCGAGATTCCCAGTGATTAGCAATCTTGCTTCTTAAAACTCTATCACAGACTTTAATAATGTGGGACATCAGTACTATCTACCTTTAGATTTTTTGTGATTGTTTTACTGCCACCTTTATGGAGTGAGGCTATGGGTTTCATCCTGCATTATACAGAACAATTCAGTTCTGCAGACAGTGTGTGCACAAAGGAACACATTTTTATTATAGCAAAACTAAATGTAGATATTACACACTCTTAATGACAAGGATAAGAACAACAAACTTTAACCAAGGAGTCCTACCTTAACGTAGATTTTACCTTGACTTCGGTAACATTCTACATTCAACAACTTGTACAGGATAATTGATTGCAGCCATATACGGCCCTGAAAACAGCAACTGCCAATAAGTAAAACATCTTATTTTAACATTTGGAGACTAAAATAATATTGAAATAATTTAATACATTATACTATAAAAATATAAATTATTTCCGTGATTGTTGTAGTAGCTTAGTCTATCTGATATACAGGAATTTGCTAGTTAGTAAGTACTTATTAGTGCTCGAATTGTTTTATCCATTCTTTCTAAATGATTTTTATAACAAAAATTGCTTGTATTGGCAATAAGTGGCCAAGTATTGACAAGAAATGTTTGGATTAGCATAACAGATGATCAAAACCTATGGAAAGAGACATGCATTGTGAGTGACCATTATGAGGATGTATAAAGAACAAGTTGTATAGAGATTGTGTAGGAAAATTAAGTTGTAAAGATATTTGGGTAAACCGTTTACGAAATACACATACCAAGAGTGACGCTATATCCAAACACTTAGCCATCTAGGCACCAACCAGACCAAGGGGTGCAAAAAGTTTATTGACCAAGCAATGTATATCATCCACAACATCAGGCTCAAATAAGAAACCTGTGCCCTTGGTGCAATGTATATCATCCACATCAGGCTCAAATAAGAAACCTGTGCCCTTGATGATCTGTATTGTGTTATTATTTTGCACACACTGTACTATTAACATTTTGACCCTGCAGTCAAATGAAAAGGTTCAATGAGAATAAAAATTTAGAGAAAAACATTTATGGGATTAACTTAATTTTTTATATACGTACAAAGCTATGAATGCCATTAGAGACCAGTGTTCCAGAGAGACGTTATAAGGCACTTCAGGTATAAGAGATCTTGGATACTTACATCATGTACAGGGTCACTGAACACCAACGGGTGGCAAATCCCCTTATCAAAAGCCCTGAAAATCCAAGTGCATTGACAAGTGATGGTAACTAGTCAAAGTTATGTACTATTCACCTTGATGGAACTTTTGTGGGTAAAACGGGAGTTTGCAGCACAAGTTTGGGACCCATCACAATTGTTAAGACCAATATAATTCATGGTTCTTTCTTTCTTGACATGTTCATGAGTATTATTTGTAGCAAGTTTAAAAAGTTTGACTATAATATGACCAATACATAAATAGGGATTTTAAACAGGTATAAAAAAGGAGGAAAAGAGGAGTGATTGGTGGAATGAGGTAAAAAGTACAATAAAAGAGAAAAAGGTAGCTTATGAGAAGTTTTTACAAAGCAGAAGTGATATAAGAAGGGCAGAGTATATGGAGAATAAAAGAAAGGTGAAGAGAGTGGTGAGAGAGTGCAAAAGGAGAGCAAACAATAGTGGGGGAGGCAGTCAAGAAATTTTGCTGAAAATAAGAAAAAAATTTGGAGTGAGATAAACAAGTGAAGAAAGCCTAGGGAACAAATGGATTTTTCAGTTAAAAACAGAGTAGGGGAGTTAGTAGATTGGGAGCTGGAGGTATTGGGTAGATAGCGGGAATATTTTAAGGAACTCTTAATAAATGTCGATGAAGAAAGGGAGCAGTAATTTCATGCACTGGCCAGGGAGGTATAACATCTTTTAGGAGTGAAGAAGAGCAGGATGTGAGTGTGGGGGAAGTACGTGAGGCATTACGTAGAATGAAAGGGGGTAAAGCAGCTGGAACTGACAGGATCATGACAGAAATGTTAAAAGCAGGGGGAGTTATAGTGTTGGAGTGGTTGGTATTTTTGTTTAATAGATATATGAAAGAGGGGAAGGTACCTAGGGATTGGCAAAGAGTATGTAAAATTCCTTTATGTAAAGGGAAGAGGGACAAAAGAGATTGTAAAAATTATAGGGGAATAATTTTACTGAGTATACCAGGTAAAGTGTATGTTAGGGTTATTATTGAAAGAATTAGAGGTAAGACAGAGAGCAGGATTGCAGATGAGCAGGGAGGCTTTAGAATGGGTAGGGAATGTGTAAATAAGGTGTTTACATTGAAGCATACATGTGAAGAGTATTTAGATAAAGGTAGGAAAGTTTTCATTGCATTTATGGATTTAGAAAAGGCATATGATAAGTGGATAGGGAAGCAATGTGGCAGATGTTGCAAGTGTATGGAATAGGTAGTAAGTAACTAAATGCTGTAAAGAGTTTTTATGAGGATAGTGAGGCTCAGGTTAGGGTGGGTAGGAGAGAGGGAGATTACTTCCCAGTAAAAGTAGGTCTTAGACAGGGATGTGTAATGTCACCATGGTTAATTAACATATTTATAGATGGGGTTGTAAAAGAAGTAAATGTTGGGGATAGGAGTGGGATTAAATTATGGGGAATCAAATATAAAATGGGAGTTAAACACAGTTACACAGTTACTTTTCGTTGATGATACTGTGGTTCTGGGAGATTCTAAAGAAAAGTTGCAAAGGTTAGTGGACGAGCTTGGGAGGGTGTGTAAAGGTATAAAGTTGAAAGAAAAATAAAATTTGAATTTGAATTTGAAAAAAAAAAAACATAGATAAGAGTAAGGTGATGAGGGTATCAAATTATTTAGATAAAGAAAAATTGGATATCACATTGGAGGGAGGGAGTATGGAAGAAGTGAATGTCTTCAGATATTTGGGAGTTGACGTGTCAGTGAACTGGTTTATGAAGGATGAGGTTAACCATATAACTGATGAAGAAAAAGGCGAGTAGTGCATTGAGATATCTGTGGAGACAAAAAAACATTATCCATGGACGCAAAGAAGGGAATGTACGAAAGTATAATGGTACCAACACTCTGGCAGCTGGAAGCAGTGGAGATGTCGTGTCTAAGGGCAATGTGTGGTGTAAATATTATGCAAAGAATTCGTAGTGTGGAAATTAGGAGGTGTGGAGTTACTAAAAGTATTAGTCAGAGGGCTGAAAAAAGGTTGTTGAGGTGGTTTGGTCATTTAGAGAATGGAACAAAGTAGAATGACTTGGAGAGAGTATACATGTGTAGGGAAAGGAAGGCGGGGTAGGGGTCGGCCTCAAAAAGGTAAAGGAGGTTTTGTGTGGGAGGGGCTTGGACTTCCAGGAAGTGTGCGTGAGCGTGTTAAATAGGAGTGAATGGAGACGAATGGTTTTTGGGACCTGACAAGCTGTTGGAGTGTGAGTAGGGTAATATTTTGTGAAGGGATTCAGGGAAACCAGTTAGCCAGATTTGAGTCCTGGAAATGGGAAATACAACGCCTGCACTTTAAAGGAGGGGTTTTTAGGATACTGGCAGTTTAGAGGGACATCTAAACTGTCGTATCTGAGCGCCTCTGCAAAGACAGTACTCACCTATTTGCACTCACCTATTTGTGGTTGCAGGGGTCGAGTCATAGCTCCTGGCCCCGCCTCTTCACTGATTGCTACTAGGTCCTCTCTCTCCCTGCTCCATGAGCTTTATCAAACCTCGTCTTAAAACTATGTATAGTTCCTGCCTCCACTACGTCGCTTTCTAGGCTATTCCACTTCCTGACAACTCTATGACTGAAGAAATACTTCCTAACATCCCTTTGACTCATAGGAGTCTTCAACTTCCAATTGTGACCCCTTGTTTCTGTGTCCCCTCTCTGGAACATCTTGTCTCTGTCCACCTTATCTATTCCTCGCAGTATTTTATATGTCGTTATCATGTCTCCCCTAACCCTCCTGTCCTCTAGTGTCGTCAGGCCGATTTCCCTTAACCTTTCTTCGTAGGACAATCCCCATAGCTCTGGGACTAGTCTTGTTGCAAACCTCTGCACTTTATCTAATTTCTTGACGTGCTTGACCAGGTGTGGGTTCCAAACTGGTGCTGCATACTCCAGTATGGGCCTGACGTATATGGTGCACAGAGTCTTGAATGATTCCTTAGTGAGGTATTGGAATGCTATTCTTAGGTTTGCCAGCTGCCCGTATGCTGCAGCAGTTATCTGATTGATGTGTGCCTCAGGAGATGTGCTCGGTATTATACTCACCCCAAGATCTTTTTCCTTGAGTGAGGTTTGCAGTCTTTGGCCACCTAGACTATACTCTGTCTGCGGTCTTCTTTGCCCTTCCCCGATCTTCATGACTTTACATTTGGCAGGGTTAAATTCTAGGAGCCAGTTACTGGACCAGGCTTGTAGCCTGTCCAGGTCTCTTTGTAGTCCTGCCTGATCCTCGACTGATTTAATTCTTCTCATTAACTTCACATCATCTGCAAACAGGGACACTTCTGAGTCTATCCCTTCTGTTATGTCATTCACATATACCAAAAACAGTACAGGTCCTAGGACTGACCCCTGTGGAACCCCACTCGCCACAGATGCCCACTCTGACACCTCGTCACGTACCATGACTTGTTGTTGCCTCCCTGTCAGATATTCTCTGATCCATTGCAGTGCCTTTCCTGTTACGTGTGCCTGATCCTCTAGCTTTTGCATTAACCTCTTGTGAGGAACTGTGTCGAACGCCTTCTTGCAGTCCAAGAAAATGCAGTCTATCCACCCCTCTCTCTCGTGTCTTACTTCTGTTACCTTGTCATAAAACTCCAGTAGGTTTGTGACACTGGATTTTCCTTCCCTGAAACCGTGCTGGTTGTCGTTTATAAGCTTGTGTCTTTCTAGGTGCTCCACCACTCTCCTCCTGATGATCTTCTCCATGACTTTGCATACTATACACGTCAGTGACACAGGTCTATAGTTTAATGCCTCGTGTCTGTCTCCTTTCTTAAAAATTGGGACTACATTTGCCATCTTCCACGCATCAGGTAGTTGCCCAGTTTCAATGGATGTGTTGAAGATTTTTGTTAGTGGCACACACAACATCTCTGGTCCCTCTCTAAAGACCCACGGAGAAATGTTGTCCGGTCCCACCGCTTTTGAGGTATCGAGTTCACATAGCAGCTTCTTCACCTCCTCCTCGGTTGTGTGTATTTCATCCAGCACTTGTTAGTAAACCTCCCTATTCTGAATTCCTGGAGTCCTTCCTGTCTCCTCTGTAAATACTTCTTTAAATCTCATGTTGAGCTCCTCACATACCTCTTGGTCGTTTCTTGTGAACTCCCCACCTTCCTTCCTCAGCCTGATTACCTGGTCCTTGACTGTTGTTTTCCTCCTGATGTGGCTATACAACAGCTTCGGGTCAGACTTGACTTTTGATGCTATATCATTTTCATATTGTCGCTGAGCCTCCCTTCTTACCTGTGCATATTCGTTTCTGGCTCTTTGGCTAATCTTTTTATTTTCCTGGGTCCTTTGTCTTCTGTACTTTTTCCATTCTCTATTACACTTAGTTTTTGCCTCCCTACACCTCTGGGTGAACCAAGGACTCGTTCTGGTCTTCCCATTACTTTCATTTCCCTTGGGGACAAACTTCTCCTCTGCCTCTTTGCATTTGGTTGTCACATATTCCATCATTTCTTTTACTGGTTTTCCTGCCAATTCTCTCTCCCACTGAACATCTTGTAGGAAGTTCCTCATGCCTGTGTAGTTTCCCCTTTTGTAGTTTCGTTTCTCCCTTCCTATTCCTGCTCCCCTCTCCACTTGTAGCTCAACTATATAATCAAAACACAGAACCAAATGATCACTAGCTCCAAGGGGCCTTTCATATGTGATATCCTCGATGTCCGAACTACTCAAGGTGAATACTAGGTCCAGTCTTGCTGGATCATCCCCACCTCTCTCTCTGGTAGTGTCTCTAACATGTTGATGCATGAGGTTTTCCAGTACCACATCCATCATCTTGGCTCTCCATGATTCAGGACCCCCGTGGGGCTCCAGGTTTTCCCAATCAATCTCCTTGTGATTGAAATCACCCATAACTAGTAACTTTCTTCTCCCCAAGTGGGCTCTTCTGGCTACCTCGGCTAGTGTGTCTACCATTGCTCTGTTGCTCTCGTCGTATTCTTCTTTTGGCCTCCTGCAGTTCTGTGGCGGGTTGTACATTACAGCAATTACCACCTTATGGCCCTCAGACTGAATTGTTCCTACTATGTAGTCCCTTTCGCCCATTATGTATGAGTGATGGTGAGTGTTGAATGATGATGAAAGTTATTTTTTTCTTTCTTTTTGGGTCACCCTGCCTTTGTGGGAAATGACCAAAGTGTTAAAAAAAAAAATACACAAAAACAATGCAGAGGCAGAATGAGAGTAATGCAAAGTGCTTTAAAATTACCTCTTCCTGCACTGACATATCCAAACTGTCATTGTTGATAACATCTTTCAGTAAATATTGGCGAGCCTTTGGTGGTATATCCTGTAAGCCCTTTATCATCATCAGGTCTCCCTGTGGCACACAATAAACATTACCATAATCCATCAACATAATGTGCACGTACACCACATCAGTATCACTCCTAAGATACGTTCGGAGACTGCAAGATGCTAAGTTACACTTCTTGCTCACTTTTGCACGAACCCATCCAACTTCAGCTTCAAAAGCACAAATCTGAAATACATACAACCATGAGGAATTAATGTGTTTCATCAAAGCAACTGAGAGTTGATTCACATACAATATCTACATGGGAAGCATGAGTTGTAAATGCTGCAGTGAGGAGGTGGCTGGAGATGTTGTGTCTAAGGGCAATGTGTGGTGTAAATATTATGCAGAGAATTCGTAGTGTGGAAATTAGGTGGTGGTGTGAAGCTATTAAAAGTATAAGTCAGAGGGCTGAAGAGGGGTTGTTGAGGTGGTTTGGTCATTTAGAGAATGGAACAAAGTAGAATGACTTGAAGAACGTATAAATCTGTTGGGGAAGGAAGGCGGGGTAGGGGTCATCCCTGGAAAGGTTGGAGGGAGGAGGTAAAGGAGGTTTTGTGGGCGAGGGGCTTGGATTTCCAGCAAGCGTGTGTGAGCGTGTTAGATAGGAGTGAATGGAGATTAATGGTTTTTAGGACCTGACGAGCTGTTGGAGCGAGAGCATGGTAATATTTTGTGAAGAGATTCAGGGAAACCGGTTAGCCGGACTTGAGCCCTGGAAATGGGAAGTACAGTGCCTGCACTTTAAAGGAGGGGTTTAGGATATTGGCAGTTTGGAGGGATGTCTTTTTGGGTCACCCTGCCTCAATGGGAAATGGCCGATGTGTTAAAAAAAAAAAAAAAATAATATCGAAGACATGAGAAATTGTTTAATCAAAGTTTAAGACATTTGAAATTCAACATTTTACAACTCCATCCTCTTCAAGTAAAGGAGTTCCTCGATTAAAACAACCAAATGATATACAGTACAATATATACAAAATCTATAAAAGATTTAAAGTTTTCATTACTTTTTTTTTTTTATCCTTTTAAGCCATTTTGCAGCATGTCTTTGAACTATTTTTTTTATTTCACCTACACCACAATACAGCTGCATGTTAAAATCTTTGTTTAATGAATGTTGTAAATAGCTTCTTCAGCATTTCTCTATCCAAGTTTTAGAGTTAATGTGAAATATGGCATCCCTGAGATCTTCCTGTGACTATTTTGTCTATTACTCGTCAATCCCCATTTCATTTTGACATGATACATGGTTGTTAAGTAAAAGGACACAAATGCAACTAATGTGACATTTTATTGTGGAAACGTTTCGCTCTCCAGGAGCTTTGTCAAGCCGGCTTGACAAAGCTCCTGGAGAGCGATACGTTGCCACAATAAAATGTCACATTAGTTGCATTTGTGTCCTTTTACTTAACATATTGTCAGTAATTCTACCAATATTAATACATGATACATGGTTGTACAAAGGAATATAATAGTTGGGTGTACATGCCAAAAGCCCCTTTGTATGCAGAGCATTTCGGGAAAACTAAAAATTAACTTAAGATTAATAAGGCAATAACAGTTCATATGGGCATTAGATGAATTACAGTGAGTACAAGAGAACTGAGTATTATTAGGTAATGCTATATGGCTTTAATAAGTCTAGTAGAGAAGTTCAGTAGAGAATAATTTTAGTTTTGAATTAGTTTATAAAAATTACAGTACAGTATTACAATAGAACAATTTAAAACAATTTACAATAGAAGTACAGTGGACCCCCGGAGTTCATACTGCTCCAAACTCGAACAATTATGTAAGTGTATTTTTGTAAGTGCTTTTGTAAGTGTATTTTTGGGGGTCTAAGGACTAATCTAATTTACATTATTCCTCATGGGAAAAAAATTCATTCGGTAATGCCACTTGAGCAGCATTCTGGAACGAATTAATGACGAACTCCGGGGGTCCACTGTATTACAGTTTAGTACTATTTAAAACAATGAAATTGAAACATCCTAATTTTGGAGTAACGAGTAAATGGTTGAGCAATCCTCAGCGCAATATACAGTAATGAAATTTTAACAATTTTAAGTTGAACAGTCTTAAATTATTTAGAAGTTTTTTGAGTAACTGGTAGGCATTAAGTACAGTGTTTGTCTGGTTAATTTTGGGTGATGAGGTGATTTCTAAGTAAGGCCTTAAATTGATTTGCAGGCAGGGGTCCTTTAGTGTGTTCTGGCAATGAATTCTAGATCTTCGGGCCCTTTACATGCATAGCATATTTTATCTCTTTCCTTTAATTATATTTTTTTTTTTGCTCTCATATTTCCATTATGTGAAATTTACTAACATTTCATTCCATTATCCATCTGTATCTCAATTCACTTATCAAGTTTTCTTGCAAGGATTTGCAGCCATATGTACTTATTTATTTTAGAGAGGATGGAGCAAAATAGACTGACGGGAGGGTGTATAAATCTGTAGTGGAGGGGAGGAGGGAGAGGGTAAAAGAGGTTTCGTGTGCAAGACAGTATTGGAGACAAATGGTTTTTGGGACTTGATGAGCTGATGGAGTGTGAGAAGGGTAATATTTTGTGAAGGAATTCATGGAAATTGATTAGCTGGACTTTTAAAGAGTCCTGGAGGTGGGAAGTACAGTTCCTGCACTAAAGGAGTGGTTTGGGATATTTGCTGTTTAGAGTGACATCTAAACTGTTGTATCTTCACGCCTCTGAAAAGAGTGATAGTGTGAATGATGGTGAAAATGTTTCTTTTTTTTTCGATTACCCTGCCTCAGTGGGAGACAGCCAGCATGTTAAAAAAAAAATGCATATGTGCGTATAGTTTTCTTCCAGCAAATCATTTATATACTACTGAAACATTAAATGCATGTTTTGACCCCTTACATGTCTGTGCTGTAATTTTACGGGATTCAAGGCTCCATGCTGTACAACTAAGTGATGAGCTCAGCTCATCACTTAGTATGAGAGAATGGGTCGATGTGGTAAGTGAGGACCATATAAAAAAAATCCTGCCCCACGCAGTGCATAATGGAAAAAAAAAAACTGCAACTGTGTTTTTGGTTTAAAATAGCAATATTGCAGTGTATTTTTGAATGGTTTTTATTGGTATCATTTTCTTGGTATCATTTGACAGAATGGAAGATATATTACAGAAATAGAGATTTCAGGACTAGAAGTAGCTTGAAATTAAGCTCAAAGTAGTGGAAATATTTGATTTTTGCCAATATTCCAGAGTAAACAAATCACATCATTCATTCAAATGGTCGGCCTAATACGAGTTCACGAATGCACTGACATTATTTGTACAATTATTACAATAATGCATAACAGTAAAACAATATAGTCTTACTTTCGTTAAATGTAATTCCCCCTAATTTACACTTACACCCACCCAAATGACTGTAAACATAAAATTAATACATAGCTATTTTCTATTAAATCTTAAGTTACTAGTACAGTGGACCCTCGGTTAACGAATACCACGGAAATCGTACAATTATGTAAGTATAATATTGTAAGTGCATGTGGAAGTGTATTTTTGGGGGTCTGAAATAGACTAACCTATGTGACATTATTTCTTAAGGAAGTAAATTCGTTCGGTAATGGCACTTGATCAGGCTTCTGGGATGAAGTTTTTTCGTTAACCGAGGGTCCACTGTACTAAGTTTGCCTAAGATACTCTTCCAATATATGAGATTTAAAAGAAACATGCCAAGACAAATCCAATCCCATTACTAAATTTACCATTTGTAATATTATATGTTTTGTACTACTGCACTATTATAAATATAATTATGTATGTATCTAAAAATGTATGTTAAAATGTACTGCTCCATAACCTATTTCAATATAGAGTAAGAATTAGTATTACTCTGCCCGAAATGCCTAAGCATTTGTTCATGTTTGAAGTACAGTAATAAAACACCATGAAACATCTAATATCATATGAAATGTGTACACAGTGTAAGACATTAAAAACAATAAAAAGATGAATCTCATAATTTGGCATCAATAAATTATAAAAACCTAGGTAGTAGGTTGGTAGACAGCAACCACCCAGGGAGGTACTACCGTCTTGCCAAATGAGTGTAAAACGGAAGCCTGTAATTGTTTTACATGATGGTAGGATTGCTGGTGTCTTTTTTCTGTCTCATAAACATGCAAGATTTCAGGCATGTCTTGTTACATCTACTTACACTTAGGTCACATTACACATTCATGTACAAGCATATATATACACACCCCTCTGGGTTTTCTTCTATTTTCTTACTAGTTCTTGTTCTTATTTCCTCTTATCTCCATGGGGAAGTGGAACAGAATTCTTCCTCCGTAAGCCATGCATGTCGTAAGAGTCGACTAAAATGCCGGGAGCAAGGGGCTAGTAATCCCTTCTCCTGTATACATTACTAAAGTTAAAAAGAGAAACTTTTGTTTTTCTCTTTGGGCCACCCCGCCTTGGTGGGAAGCGGCCGATTTGTTGAAAGAAGAAGAAGAAATTATAAAAAGTAAATAATGCTGGCACGTTCTGACAGTGATTTTTACTAACTTCAATAAACACCATAAAAGCTTTCATCTGATTTTCTTCCTTTTAGTTATATTATACTGTACAGTGGACCCCCGGCTAACGAACACCACGGAAATCGTACAATTATGTAAGTATAATATTGTAAGTGCTTGTGGAAGTGTATTTTTGGGGGTCTGAAATAGAGTAACCTACGTGACATTATTTCTTAAGGAAGTAAATTCGTTCGGTAATGGCACTTGAGCAGGCTTCTGGAATGAATTTTTTTCATTAGCCGGGGTCCACTGTACTTGAAAAATACTCTTATCAAACCATAAGAACTTTTTTTTTTTTTTTTTTTTAATTTTGCCCCACAGGAATTTTTTTTTCTGGATATGCTACAGTTTAAGGATTAAGTGATGTGACACATTTTGTAGGTGATTATCTTGGAGCCAGTAAAAATATCAGTTCATCCCAACCCACCAAGTTGATATTATTTCAACACAGGTAACCTTAGCAAAAAAGCAAGTAATTTTAAGCTGAGTAAACAAATACATACCATTCTAGTGAACAAGGGCAAAGACAGTATTCAGAAACATTTTCTATCAAGGAGAACATTACTATAACTTAAGGTCACATCCAATTAACATATGACTTCCTGTACCTGTATGACTACTTATGCAACAATAAATATAGAACAATTACAAGAATACCACTATACAGTGGTACCTTGGTTAACGATATTTTTTCGTTCCAGAATGCTGTTCAAGTGCCATTACCAAACAAATTTATCCCCATAAGGAATAATGTAAAATAGACTAGTCCTTTTAGACCCCCAAAAATACACTTACAAAAGCATTTAAAAAAATAAACTTACATAAAAGGGCGAGTTTGGGGACCATCGTTAACCGAGGTACCACTATACTTATATCTCCAATATCCCACTGCACCGACATACGGACACTTTCCTGGACATCTTAAGTTCATGTACCCTGTTCATCAATAGTATCTTTAATGTAACCCAGCTCAGACAAAGCAGGGTGCAAAACCCTTAAATTTACAACCAACTGGAAGTAAATAGTGCGATACCGCCAAAATGTGAAAAATACACTTATGAACAGTTCAGGATATTTATTAAAGGAAATGTTTTGCCACAAGTGGCAATACATTTCCTAATACAGAGGCAACTAAAAAGCAGCATATATAGTGGCAGGAATCAGATAGCAATCTACAAGAGGGTAACAGTAGTAGAGGAAATAGTAGTACAGCTGTAGTGAGATGGGTAAGGTTCAAAAAGGACCTGTCAGCAGTGCTGCAGCAAGTCAACTGACCCATGCTGACAGGTCCTCCTCAAACACCGTCTCAACACACCTGTACTTCTACTGTTACCTCTACTACTACTACCACCTTCTCACAGCCTGCCACCTGACTTCCACCACTATATATACACCTTTCTTAGTTGTCTCTGAATTAGAACTGAAACAGTCACTCATGGCAAAAAGTTTCTTTTATTAAATGTCTTTGTTTACCATTTGCATTTCACTCAAAATGTACTCTTGACTATTTTTCACACCAAAATCTCTCTCCTACCCAGATACACTTTCTTTCAATTGCAAAATTAACTGTTTAGTGATATTTAAGACATGGCCAAAACCAAGAGTCAACCTTGTTAAAGGATTTCCCTAAGTGCCTTTATCTATTTCTTACACCTAAAGCTGTTTTCTCTGGTTTACCAGAGAAAACCACTGCCCACAACGGTAGGGTAACCAAAAGAAATAAGCACATTCACCATTATTTATTTTACAGTAGTCATGCCAATACTGCTTGGACATCACAATCCAATTGACCCTTGAAACAAACAGGCCCACCAATCCTTCAAAGGGCAGGCACTGTATTTGCTATCTCCAAAACAAGTCGGGGTAACCAGTTTACCAAAATCCTTCCTTAAAAAAATGAATTTGAATACCATTAGAATGATGCTTCAAGAAATGCAGCCATTTTTCTCTTATAATCTAAATTCAATAAAATTATATTTTACAATTTTTCTAACACTGTTCATCAAGTGCATTCATTTTCTTTGTTGCATTTGTGGTATACTCATATTTTTGGGGGGCACTAATTAGTGAAACATCAATGTTTAAATGAAGCCCATCTTTTGGCTTGGTACACCACTCCTAATTTCAAAGCAAACCATAGGATTTTGTTCAAAAAGTTAATGTCTGACAGGGTAAGACTTTACTGTATTATACTGTCTCACTATCATTACAGATTTATAAAAAAAAAAAAAAAATAACTTTTAAAGATACCCACATAAGATCTCAAAATACTACATGTAAAATAATTAATACAAATATGCAACAATTAAGACATACCATTCCATTAACAACCTCTTTTATTTGAGTGTGACCAATTTTTGCATTATTGCTCAAAATGTCTGTCAAATGATCTAGTAGCAGCTTGTCATCCTTGTCGTATGCATAAAAACATGTTGCCGACACAACACAACTTGGAAAAATGTTCTTCGTTGTTACTGTGTTGCTGTTTTTTTTCCAGCCTGAAAGTGAAAGATTAAATAAATTGATAAAATAGATTTTTGAAATTTTTTATCATAATACGTAAATGCTTTCTAATTGTACATTTTTCAAAACTACAGTGGACCCCCGGATTTCGTACTGCACCCAACTCAAAATTATGTAAGTGTATTTTTGTAAGTGCTTTTTTAAGTGTATTTTTGGGGGTCTAAACAGACTAATCTAATCATGGGAACAAATTCATTCGGTAACGGCACTCGAACAGCATTCTGGAATGAATTATGCCCATGCACTCCGCTCCAGGCCCAGACTCATGGAACTCCTTGTTCATCAAGAACTGCAAGAAGCCCCTATCACATGCTTTTAACATCCTATGGAGAGGGAGCATGGACACTGGGATCGTCCCGCAGCTACTAAAAACAACAGACATAGCCCCGCTCCACAAAGGGGGCAGTAAAGCAATAGCAAAGAACTACAGACCAATTGCGCTAACGTCCCATATCATAAAAATCTTTGAAAGAGTTCTAAGAAGCAAGATCGCCACCCATCTTGATACCCATCAATTGCACAACCCAGGACAGCATGGGTTTAGAGCAGGCCGCTCCTGTCTGTCCCAACTACTGGACCACTACGACAAGGTCCTGGATGCTCTAGAAGATAAACAGAATGCAGATGTTATATACACAGATTTTGCAAAAGCCTTTGACAAGTGTGACCATGGTGTAATAGCACACAAAATGCGTGATAAAGGAATAACAGGAAAAGTTGGTAGATGGATTTATAATTTCCTAACACGTAGAACACAAAGAGTAGTAGTCAACAGAGTAAAGTCTGAGGCAGCTACTGTGAAAAGCTCTGTTCCACAAGGCACAGTACTTGCTCCCATCCTATTCCTCATCCTCATATCAGACATTGACAGGGATATAAGCCACAGTGCTGTGTCTTCCTTTGCAGATGACACCCAAATCTGTATGACAGTGTCCACCGTTGAAGACACTGCAAGACTCCAAGCAGACATAAACCAAATCTTTAAATGGGCTGCAGAAAACAATATGAAGTTCAATGATGAGAAATTTCAATTACTCAGATACGGAAAACGTGAAGAAATTAAAATCTCATCGGAGTACAAAACTAATTCCAACCACACAATAGAGCGAAAACTAATGTCAAAGACCTGGGAGTGATCATGTCAGAGGATCTCACCTTCAAGGACCATAACAATGTAGCAATTGCATCTGCTCGAAAAATGACAGGATGGATAATGAGAACCTTCAAAACCAGGGATGCCAAGCCCATGTTGACACTTTACAGATCGCTTGTTCTATCTAGGCTGGAATATTGCTGCACACTAACTGCACCTTTCAAGGCGGGTGAAATTGCTGACCTTGAAAATGTGCAGAGAACCTTCACCGCACGCATAAGTGCGATAAACCACCTCAACTACTGGGAACGCTTGAAGTTCCTAAACCTGTACTCTCTAGAACGCAGGCGGGAGAGATACATTATTATATACACATGGAAAATTCTCGAGGGCTTAGTACCAAACTTGCACACAAAAATCACTCCGTACGAAAGCAAAAGACTCGGCAGGCGATGTAACATTCCCCCAATGAAGAGCAGGGGTGCCACTAGCACGTTGAGGGACAACACAATAAGTGTGAGGGGCCCAAGATTGTTCAACTGCCTCCCAGCATACATCAGGGGGATTACCAACAAGCCCCTGGCTGTCTTCAAGCAGGCACTGGACAGGCACCTCAAGTCGGTACCTGATCAGCCGGGCTGTGGTTCGTACGTTGGACTGCGTGCGGCCAGCAGTAACAGCCTGGTTGATCAGGCTCTGGTCCAACAAGAGGCCTGGTCACAGACCGGGCCGCGGGGGCGTTGACCCCTGGAATTCTCTCCAGGTAGACTCCAGGTAGATTACACAAATAAAATACAACAAAGCTATGCATATTCATTACATTCTGTCAGCTTCATATTTTATGGTCCAGAGACAATTGAATAAAATATGGAAGAATATAGAACTAAGCATGCTTTTGAGTACTTAAGCATTGGCCTGACATCTGCTATTTTTTTTTTAAAATTCTATGCAGTACGTATTCACTTCTACAGTTATCTTCATTCCAGAAGAACTTATAAGAAACATATCTACAATTCGAGCTTTTTACAATTCCGATAAGTAGGTAACTGAGACTCGTCATCACATGAGGTCTCCAGTGCACAAGCACTATTATTACTGATACTTTTTAAATACTAAGGCAGGGAAGCATAGGACCCACTTGCATTATTATTATTCTTTTTTTTCAACAAGTCGGCAGTCTCCCACCGTGGCAGGGTGACTCAAAAAGAAAGAAAATCCCCCAAAAAAGAAAATACTTTCATCATCATTCAACACTTTCACCTCACTCATACATAATCACTGTCTTTGCAGAGGCACTCAGATATGACAGTTTAGAATAGTCCCTCCAAACTGTCAATATCCCAGACCCCTCCTTTAAAGTGCAGGCACTGTACTTCCCATTTCCAGGACTCAAGTCCGGCTAAATCTATATGTTAATAGTTTTGGGAATCAAGTGCCCAGGCAGCCTGCTCTAGACCAGGCCTCTTAACTTGAAGAGAAAATACTATAGGAATAAGAAATATTAATAAACAAAATTTATGCTAAGTGTATACTACTGCATTCAAGTAGAAGCAAAGATTTACTAGATACAACAGGCTTTCATGTCACTTGTACAGTATGACAGGATAGTAATAGCTTCACCTACTTTTGCAGTCTGCCAACTTACTACCTAAATATTCCACTGATATATCTTTGAAGGGTTTCAAGTTTTCCTACTCTCACAGCCTGGCCATAGGCCAGCCTTGCCTGGTGCCTGCCTGGCCAGCCAGGTTCTTGCTGCTAGCACCCCACTGGCCCACATTTCCATCACAGCCTAGTTAATCAGGCACTTGGTAGAGGAAATTGTCTAGTTTTCTCTTGAAGACTTCTACACTTGTTCAAGCAGTGTTTCTAATATTTTCCAGCACAATTTTTAAGTCTGGGACTACATACGTTGATGCAATGTTCTCTTATTGTGTCCATGGCACACCTGCCTTGCATGTGCAGATTTGGGACTAGGCTCTCAAGTACTTTTCACGCACACATATGTTCGTGTATCTCTCCTTTACTCCAGCAAGTATTTATTTAGATGAGTTATTGGCTCTGTGAAGGTTTTACATGATCTCTGAATCTGTTACAGCTCTGATATTTCTCCTGCCCTGAACATAATCGTCAACACTGAATGGTATTCTAAGCAAGAAAGGACAAGTACTGTAATTTAAAAGTGTCGCCAATGACATTATTTCCCCAGTTTTGAAAGTCCTCATTATCTACCCCGTCATTTTCCTGGGCATTATGACATTTTCTTCATGTTGTTGGAAAGAAAGGTTGGCTGATATTATTGCATCCAGAGCCTTCATATGTTTCTTTCATTCTTTTTGGTGCTTGTCTTGTGTTTTATACAGTGTCCATTTTTAATTCTTCATTCTTTCCATATCTAAGCAGATGGAACTTGTTGCCAGTTAGTCATTATTCTCCACTGCCCACTTAAACATTATGGTTAAAGCACTAGCCTTTTAGGGTTATTTTAGTAAGCTTTTTCTTCCAACAGTTATGGCCAGTGTTGCAGGCACAGCTGCTTAAGTGACTGTAAACTTTAAGTTCTTAAAGACCTACATAATAATTAACAAAATAATAATAATGACAATGACAATAAAAAATAATAATAAAACAAACTCACAAATTATCTTAATCTGCAAGGATATCATGTACCATACACATCAGTTTTTATAAGTGCTGACAAAAAATTAAGTGAAAGCCTTTCTTGAGCCATTATGGAAAACTATTTTAAACACTAATACCTGTGGCTATGTCAACGAGAATTTTCTACAAACAGACAATCAGCTCAGTTTAAGAAAGGCAATGAAAATATAAAAATACGTGTACGTATTCATTAAACACCCCCGAAAAGCCTATACAAGCCACAGAAAAATGTAAACACTATTGCAAATTACTTAGTAGTAAATTATTTACATATGTTTACAAATAGTAAATAAGTGTATTCAGGTATACACAAATACAGTTACATAAATTATCATACATAGCAGCATATGTGTAGAGAACCTAGGATAACCCAAAGGAACAAACAAGTTTAGTACAACCACATCAAGAGAGGCAAACAGGTGAGATATAATAATTTCCATTACATGCATCATTTACCAAATAAGCTACACTGAAAGCACTGTATAGTATTTATAAAAAATGTAGCCCAATGTAGCAGCAATAAAACTTACGGCGAGAATTTTTATAGCTACGGAACTTGAACTTTTGGCAACCACACCGTGTGCATAATTCTTCACTGCAAGCATTGTGCTTCCTGCAAGCAGGGTCAGGACACTGCCATCTTCCTGAAATTTACAAATATAGTACTGTACAATAAAGAAGTCATCTTTAAGTAAAAATAAAATTATTACTTTTTATAAAATACAGTGGACCTCCGAGTAACAAACAAAATTCATTCCAGTAGCCTGTTCAAGTGCCATTACCGAACGAATTTACTCCCTTAAGAAATAATGTCAAGTAGGTTAGTCCATTTCAGACCCCCAAAAATACACTTACAAAAGCACTTACAATATTATACTTACATAACTGTACGATTTCCGGGGTGTTCATAACTCAGGGGTCCACTGTATTTTATAAATGCAAAAGTCCTAAATTTTCTTCAGTACAGTAAAATGCACTTTCTGCTAATGTTTACATGCATTATTTTTACTATAAATAAGTCTTGCATATCCATCACTTTCCTTCATGGTTTTTTTTTTTTTTGTGGTAAAAGACCAGTTGCTTCTAAAAAGCAAAGGAGCAAATGTGTGTCTAAGTGTTGCCAGGAGACATACATTGTTGTGTCCTGCCATATCCTCTATACTAACACAAATGCCACATACAACTTACCTTCTATATAGAGTGCAGCAATTATATACGTATTTTTTAAATAAATATACACAATATAGTACACTATGATCATATGCTATTAATCAGCAACTGATTATAGTCTTAAAAAACAAAACTTGAATATGCACTTCAAAATAATTCCTAATGTTAAAAATTCTTTGTATAGTAGATACAGGCAGGCCCCGCTTAACAGCACTTCACTTATCAGCATTTCACTAATACAGCGGCTTTCAATTATACTTATTCTTCATTTATTCAGTCTTCCTACAATAAATATATTCACCACTCATTATAAGCTAAGGATGAAAATACTTTAAGGTAAGTAATGAGTGTATTGTATTCATTTTTTTAGACCTAGCTCTATTGTTTACTTAATTTATGATAGTGTAAACATGTTACCAGGCTTTTATATGCATTTGAAAGTGAAAAAGACTTTCACTTTACAGCAGTAGCCCAGAACCTAACCTGTTGTTAAGCAGGGCCCCACCTGTAGTAGTAAAATACACACAGTACAGTATAGATACATTAATAAACTTGCCATTACTATTTTAGTGTGTACTACAGAAGTAGATCAGACTGCTCTACAAGATAGCCTAAATAAAAAACTAAACTTAAAAGGTGATATAAAAAAAAACTGGAAAACCCTATCTGAAATTCTAGGAACTAAAAAGATATCCACAAACAGAACAATCAAGCTAACAAAACCAGATGAACCCCTACTCCCACCTATTGAAACAGCAAACAAACTAAATGATTTCTTCTCCACCATAGGAAAAAAGCTGGCAAGCAAAATCCCAAGTTCAAACACTCCACCTAACGACTATCTCACTGGCACCTATCCGAACACACTATTCCTAGCCCCGACCAACCTAATAGAAGTTTCACTTATAATCAACACATTAAAAAACAAAGAAGGTGACCTAAATAACTTACCACCTTTTATATACAAAAAAGCCTCTCAAGTTCTCTCACCAATTATTGCAACACTCTTTAACAAATCCATCGAATCCTCTACCTTCCCATCAATACTCAAAATAGCGAGGGTTACCTCCATACATAAAGGAGGAGATCAAACAGACCTGAATAACTACAGGCCGATATCTAACTTACCCCTTCTCTCCAAAATCTTTGAAAAATTAATTCAGACAAATATATTCCTACCTCGCCTCTAACAACGTACTCAACCACTGTCAATTTGGATTCAGGCCTAATAAAAATACAAATGATGCCATTATACACATGTTAGAAATAATTTACACTGCTCTTGAGAAAAAAGAAATCCCAGTGGGAATCTTCATTGATTTATGTAAAGCTTTTGATACAGTTGACCATGATCTGTTACACCTAAAATTATCACACTATGGTATAAGAGGGCACTCCCTCAACTACCTAAAATCATACCTTAGCAACAGAAACCAATATGTGTACACAAATGGAGCTAGCTCTACCGCGCAAACTATTACAGTAGGTGTCCCACAGGGAAGTGTTCTTGGCCCACTTCTCTTTCTCATTTACATTAACGACCTACCAAATGCATCTCAACTACTCAAACCCATACTATTTGCAGATGACACTACATACGTTATCTCGCACCCAAGCCCAGACATACTAGCCAACACTGTAAATACTGAATTGCAGAAAATATCTACCTGGATGATGACTAACAAACTTACTCTCAATACTGATAAAACCTACTTTATTCAGTTTGGGAACAGAGCTACAAACGCACCACTTAACATAATGATAAACGGGTCCCCTATCACAAAACTCACGGAGGGAAAATTCTTAGGAATCCATCTTGACAGTGGCCTCAAATTTTAGACACATATACAACAAATTTCCAAGAAAATCTCAAAGACCGTGGGAATACTATCCAAGATACGGTACTATGTTCCACAACCAGCTCTCCTTACCCTATATCACTCACTCATTTACCCCTACCTCACCTATGGAATCTGCGCATGGGGCTCTACATCAATAACTCATCTCAGACCATTAATAACACAACAAAAGGCAGCAGTTAGAATGATAACAAATTCACACTCCAGACAACATACTCCACCAATATTCAAAAACCTAAACTTACTCACCATACAAGACATTCATACTTTTTACTGTGCCTATTACATACATAGAACACACTATGCAAATATTAACCCACCACTCAAACTTCTCCTTACCAATTTTAACAGGACACATGACAATAACACTAGACACAGATCACTCCTCGATGTTCCCCGTGTCCATCTAACACTATGTAAAAACTCAATGCATATAAAAGGCACGAAAATTTGGAATTCATTACCTGTCATTGCCAAAGAAACCTTGCCTGTACCCCAATTCAAAACAATGCTAAAAAACCACCTTCTCACCCAAACCTAAATGCTCAATATCAAACATTCCCAACAAAGTAGAATAATCACTTAAATGTAAAAACCTGATTAATCACTTAAATGTAAAAACCTGATTAATCACTTAAATGTAAAAACCTGATTAATCACTTAAATGTAAAAACCTGATTAATCACTTAAATGTAAAAACCTGATTAATCACTTATATGTAAAAACCTGATTAATCACTTAAATGTAAAAACCTGATTAATCACTTAAATGTAAAAACCTGATTAATCACTTAAATGTAAAAACCTGTTATGAATAATACATACTAAGCTAACTGTTTCTATAACATTTACATTATAATGACCACGTAAACTGTAACTGCAATGCAATTAATTGTTTTAAATTGTTATCTCACTCAATTAGTTGCATTGCTACAATTAATAAATTATTATGTTCAACTTACATTCAAATTTGATAACTTAGATACACAATTATACTTATTTTATAAATTATCAACCATATTTTTTTACCATGTAGTCTACTATTAAATAGTCCTAAGAACGCCCGCAATGCACAGCATATTAGGGGATTTTGGCATGTACATCTCATTTATACCTATGTATCATGTCTACCTAACTATGTATCATTGTACCATGTCTAAATAAACTATTATTATTATTATTATTATTATTATTATTATATAAAACTGGCTGTACTGCAGTATTGTACTTAATTCAACAGCAGTGGAGGTTGATACAAATTAACAACATGATGGTAAAGAGACAAATGCCATTTCATGGACCTCTTCATTTAAAACATTTCACCCATGCAATTGGCTTCAACTCAGATCAAGAAATTATATCGTAACTGCATTTTTCTCTTTAGCAGTTGTCTTAAGAAATGCACTAACTGAATAGTACTTACTTGTGGTTTTACTGCCAGGACTTTTCTCTCTCTGGGGAGAAGAGAAAAAAATTATAAACTACAATACAATAAGCAAACAGAATTATTGCTTTTTCTATTAACCATCAACTACAAACAGTGGATCTCTCAAGAATAGAAAATCCATGACTTTCAAAGTCCAGTTTTTTCTATATGTTGAATTCAGTACAAGCATATAAAATACCCAGTACTGTACTTTATTGAATATTAAAATTATGAAGAAAAAAAAAACATTCAAATGACTTAGGTGAGCTAACCCAGTAGATTAATTTTTTATTAACCCTTGAACTGTATCACAATATTCTTAAGCTACATATGGTAAATAAATCAACTTATTTGTGTGCTTAATTGAAGAAAGATGGATTGTGCTAAACCTTTTGTACATCACCAGAGTTTTTTTAATAATAAAGTGGTCACTAAGGCGAAAATGACATAAAACAACAAATACAGTGGAACCTCGGTTTTCGTGATTAATTCGTTCCAGAAAGTCTGACGAAAACCGAACTGTACGAAAACTGAAGCAATATTTCCCATAAGAAATAATGTACTGTACGTAAATCCAATTAATCTGTTCCACTAAAAAATATTAACAAAAAATACATTTTATAGAGAATAACTATAGTTTTACATACAGAAAACAATGAGAAATAAATATAAATGACTAATGAAATGGATAAATGAACATTTAACATCACTTTTACCTTTATTGAAAACTCTTGTTGGCGTATGGAAGACGGCGAGCAGGGGAGAGGGAGGAGGAGAGGTTATTGTTTGGAAGGGAAATCCCCTTCCATAAGGACTTCAGGTATCAAGTCCCTATCAGGGGTTACTTCCCTTCTTTGTCTTTTACTGGCACTAGGACCAGCTTGAGTGTCACTGTACCCCTGTCACACAAAAAATCTGTCCAGAGAGGTCTGTTTCCGGCGTCTCTTTATGATTTGCCTAAAATGGGACAAGGCATTGTCATTGAACATGTTGCAGACATGGCTTGCAACAGCTTTGTTAGGGTGATATTTCTCCACAAAACTTTGTAACTCACTCCACTTTGCACACATGTCCTTAATCACTGAAGGCACATTCTCCCCTCTCTCTTCCTCATCCTCTGAAGCAATTTCCTCAGCTATGATCTGTTGCTGTTCCAGTTGAAGGTGTTTTTCACCTTCTTTATCAAAGGGCTGGCACTCGGAACATTCTTTGCCCCCATGGTGGCTTATTTAGCAGTCGCACTCAATAAACAAGCACAAAAAACAATGGATTATTACGAAATGTTTTGGATGAATGCGCGGGGTGATGCTCACTCAATGATAAACGAAGGCAGACCGAGTCACTCGGTACTTGAGTGGCCAAGTGACGCAGGCGGACGCGTTTGGTACAGACCATTTTCATCTCTATGAAAACCGAGGTGATGTCCGAAAACTGGGACAAAATTTCAACGGAAAAAGTCGTTGAAAACCGAATCCTATGAAAACTGGGGCGTACGAAAACCGAGGTTCCACTGTACACATTTATTTGCAAGATGATGCATGTGTAGACTAGAAGACTGAATGACTCGAGTTTACATACATGGTACAGTCCATAGTTTTGCAAAACATTTTAGATAGACTTAAGATTAAGCAAACCTAAAAATAATTTATCGAAGTCATGCTTAGATTATATAACTATGCAATATAATATGATTAAGGTGCATGAAGATATGATAAGTGCAAAGATCGTTAAAGTAACAAAATTATTACAACAGTGATGTTCTACCATAAATCACATGAAAATAAGATACTGTAATTAAGTACAATGATCAAAGTAACAAAACTGATTATTTCAACAACTGTCAAAATGAAGGGCCAGTAGAAGAAAAAAGAAAAAAAATAGTGTAGAAAAAAAAAGTGACAAGAGTGTACAAGTATGAATGCTAGACAAGTTACAATAGTTAGGCAAGTTACAATAGTTTGACATTTATATTCGAGCATTATAAATCATATCAAAGTCAAGAGCTGCTTTTTAACAATGTTTTTATAAGTCACTGGCACATGGGGAACTTTTAGAATCTTCTGGTAGTGTTTTTACAGATTTTTGGGCCTTTGATGCTCACTGAGTTTCTACTTAGGTCAAATCAAGTACATGGGACAACAAAGGGATATATACTGTACTTTTTGTTTTGTATTATGCATGTGTATTCTATTACAGTTCTTCAAGAGCTTCAGGTATAGGTTTATATTTGTACTGATTGTCCTACATAAAGATGGAACAATACCAAAATTTTTGCCAATACTGTACTAATAACTGTACTAATAATCAATTTTAAGCCAATACCGATACTATCCAAATTACCTGATACCCATTGATACAGGTATTAAAATAGGCATATGTACTTAATTCTAGGCCAATATCAATATACCATCAAAATTTAGCCGATACCCAATGATACAGATACCTTGCCACATTCTATGGGATTGCTTTGTATGTCGAGTAAATTTAAACTTTAAAAAAGTGAGTGTGGGTGTGTTGTCTGGTACTTTATCATTTTAATTGCAGCTTTTAGTGGTGTTTCTATTGTTTTTAGGTTTTAGATTCTGGAACTCATTACCAGAAAATACAAAAATAACCTTGTCTGAGAATCATTTTAAGACTCTACTCAAAAACCACCTACTCACCCTTACCTAAATACTCACTCAAAAAATACTCATTGTTATTTCTCCTATAAGATAATTCCATTTTTATTATTATTATGTACAATAATATTACTTTCAAAAATGCTCAGTATTTTTTTCTTATAAGATAATCTCAATTTGTACTATTATAACATTGTAATATTACCACCTACTCACCATAAACTAAATATGCATTCTGTAAATTACTTTAAAAAAATACTCAATGTCCTTTTCCCAAAAATATTTTCAGTTTTTACTAAACACTTGCTGCAATGTAGTGTCACCATATTATAATTTGCCAAATGAAATATCATCATATTGTAATCTGCCCAATGTTTAAGCAAATCAAATTCCCATCAATCTATCAACTATTATGTACATTGTCCATAAGTTTTTAGATTAAGCTGCCCGTTATGCATGTCAGTGGCTCTCCTTGCACTTCTATGTAAATCTCTATGTAAAATTGCGATGAAATAAAAATTATTATTATTATTATTTGGAATTGTAGATCCCCAAGCACTGCTACTGAGGTAGGAATAGATTAGAGGGTAGAAGAGTAATAACATTTGGAGTACATGGTAATACATTTTAGAAAAGATGACCACAATTTTGAAGACAACCTTAGAAATGTGCTAGATGTGTGTGTGTGTGCGTGCGCTGAATTTTAAATGTTACCTAAGAATTTTCACTTCTTTCAATGTGCATATTATTTTATATTAAACAATATATCTTCTTAGCTTTGCTCTGAAACACCAAGTTGAAGGTTTTATCAATACTGCATAGTTTAGTGATTGTCATACAAGTATTGTAGATACCTTTATGAGCTCATCATAAACAGCTATTACTGGAGTGTCCACAGCAATGGTAATGATAAAAATTATTATTATTATTATTATTTACATATTTTGATTATGCTAAGCAAAATATGAGTAGAAGCATGTTTGGATCCTTTTGTGAGATCCAAGAGGAGGATTGTTCAAATTCCATGGATTGAGAGTCCTTCAATAGCATCAAGTACTCCCCTTGAAAGGTGTACTGAGTTATGATTATATGGTGAAGCTTACTGAATTATGATAAATCTTAGAATACTCTATAATATTTGCACATAATATTATTGGGAATTATGGAGATCCAGTCCTTTGAGTTTGGTGATACACTCGATTCCTTAAAAATTTCAATATTAGGTAGGTTTTGTAATGGACAATGTTTTATGTCAAGCAAATGTAAGTTTTTTTTTTCTAATTAACACATCGGCTGTTTCCCACCGAGGAAGTGTGACCCGAAAAAGAAGAAACACTTTCATAATTCACTCCATCACTGTTTTGCCAGAGGTGTGCTGACACTACAGTTCAAAAACTGCAACATATCTCCACGCCTCCTTCAGAGTGCAGGCACTGTACTTCCAGGACTCAAGTCCAGCTAACCAGTTTCCCTGAATCCCTTCATAAATGTTACTCTGCTAACACTCCAACAGCATGTCAAGTAACCATTTGCCTCCACTTGCTCCTTCCTAAAATGCTCTCACACGATTGCTGGAAGTCTAAGCCCCTCACACACAAAACCTCCTTTACCTCCTCGTTCCATTATTATTATAATCATAACTAAGCACTAAATCCATAAGGGTTATACAGCACTGCAAGCTAGGGTGTGATTCCCAGGCCCCGTGGCCTGGTGGCTAAAGCTCTCGCGTCACACGGCGAGGGTCTGGGTTCGATTCCCAGCGAAGGTTGAAATATTGGCCGTGTTTCTTTACACTGGTTATCTATATTCCCCATCAGTAAAATGGGTACCTGGGTGTTAGTTGACTGGTGGGGGTCGCATCCTGGGACAAAACTGACCTAATTTGCCCGAAATACTCTGCAAAACAAGTGGTTTTCTATACTATAGTAGTACAGTGGTACCTCGAGTTACGATGGTCCCCAAAATCGCCCTTTTATGTAAGTTTATTTTTTTAAATGCTTTTGTAAGTATATTTTTGGGGGTGTAAAAGGACTAGTCTATTTTACATTATTCCTTATGGGGATAAATTCGTTTGGTAATGGCACTTGAACAGCATTCTCGAACGAAAAAATATCGTAACTCGAGGTACCACTGTACATGTCATTGATGTCAGCTAGGCCTGTATACCTTGTACATGTGCTTACAGAAATAAAGATATTATTATTATTATTAAAAAAGGTGGAATATGCTTGATCAGAGACTAGCGAGGGTGAAAAGTATAACAGAGGTAGAGTTAGTAAGGGCAATAAGTATATAATCAAAGCTGGTGTAATAAACCTGTTGCTGACAAAAAGTTAAAGGAGGAGTCTGTATCAAAGGTGGAGCCATCAGCGAGGAGGGAAGATAAAGTAAGGGCATTTGAGTGGTGATGTCAGATGTAAATTCTGCGTGCCTTCCCTCCCTTGTATAATTTGTTCATGATTGTAACCATGTATAGGAGTGTAGATGGTTCATTACCTTTGTAACTTGTCATGATTGTGACCAATCTACCTGGAGTTCATTACCTTTGTAACTAGTTCAGCTATCATACCTTTGGGGTCCAGTACCTGGACCCATTATATACCTGGAGTTTACCTGGAGAGAATTTCAGGGTCAACACCCCTGCGGCCCGGTCTGTGACCAGGCCTCATGTTGGACCAGAGCCTGATCAACCAGGCTGTTACTGCTGGCCACACACAGTCCAATGTATGAACCACAGCCTGGCTGGTCAGGTACCAACTTTAGGTGCCTGTCCAGTGCCTGCTTGAAGTTAGTTAGTTTGATATCTTTATTATGCACCCCATACCCATCCTGTGGGCGACTGTAAGAAGACAGATAGGGGTTTGTTGGTAATCCCCCTGATGTATGCTGGGAGGCAGTTGAATAATCTTGGGCCCCTGACACTTATTGTGTTGTCCCTCAACGTGCTAGTGGCACCCCTGCTTTTCATTGGGGGGATGTTACATCGCCTGCCGAGTCTTTTGCTTTCATAGGGAGTGATTCTCGTGTGCAAGTTTGGTACTAGTCCCTCGAGAATTTTCCACGTGTATATAATAATGTATCTCTCCCGCCTACGTTCTAGAGAGTACAGGTTTAGGAACTTCAAGCGTTCCCAGTAATTGAGGTGGTTTATTGCAGTTATGCATGCCGTGAAGGTTCTCTGCACATTTTCAAGGTCAGCAATTTCACCCGCCTTGAAAGGTGCAGTTAGTGTGCAGCAATATTCCAGCCTAGGTAGAACAAGCGATCTGTAAAGTGTCAACATGTGCTTGGCATCCCTGGTTTTGAAGGTTCTCATTATCCATCCTGTCATTTTTCTAGCAGATGTGGTTGCTACGGTGTTATGGTCCTTGAAGGTGAGATCCTCTGACATGATCACTCCCAGGTCTGTAATCTTTTGACTACCGCCCACAGGATGGGTATGGGGTGCATAATGAAGATATTAAACTAACTAACCCCCCTCCCTCTAACCTTTCCTAGGACGAACCCTACCCCACCTTCCTTCCACTACAGATTTATACATCCTCCAAGTCATTCTATTTTGTTCCATCCTCTCTGAATGTCTGAACCATCTCGACAACCTCTCTACAACCCTCTGGATAATACTTTTAGAAACCCCACACCTCCACCTAATCTTCAATAATATTCACAACACACACTGCCCTCAGACACATCTCCACTACCTCCAGCCTTCTTGTTGCAACATTCACCACTCATGGGGAATGTACAGAGAACCTTCAAGGTACACATAAGTATGATAAAACACTTAAATTAATGGGAACGGTTGAAGTTCCTTGACTTGTATTCCCTGGAACGCAGGCAAGAAAGATACATTATAATATACACTTGGAAAATCCTAGAGGAATTAGTACCAAATTTGCACATGAAAAACACACTCTACGAAAGCAAAAGACTTAGCAGGCAGTGGAACATCCCCCAATGAAAAGCAGGGGTGACACGAATATGCTAAGAGACAACACAATGTGTCAGGGGCCTTAGACTGTTCAACTGCCTCTCAGCATACATAAGGGGGATTACCAACAGATCCCCGGCTGTCTTCAAGGTGCTGGACAGGTACCTGGTCAGTACCTGACCAGCCAGGCTGTGGTTCATATGTCGGTTTGAGTGCGGCAAACAGTAACAGCCTGGGCTGATCAGGCCCTGATACACCACGAGGCCTAGTCACAGACCGGGCTGTGGGGGCGTTGACTCCCAAAACCTTCTCCAGGTATACACTCCCATATGAGAGCACTGGTACCACTAATCTAAGTATACTACACAAGTACACAGTAACACTACTGACATTATTACAGTGCTAAACCCACAAGGTTTATAGATTATTATAATCATGGGGAGAGCTAAACCCGTAAGGATTATACAGCACCTGTATGGGGGGGGGGATTAGAAGGTATTCAGGTTCAATTCAGAAAACTGGAGCACAGATCCAATTCCCTAGATCAAGAGCCCCTCACCAGCATCAAGGAACCTTCCTTGAGGGTAATTTGAACAAGAAACGAGTTTGCATCGGGGTGTTGACATGCTGGTATTTTAAAAATATAAAATAATGCACGATTTCTCAATAGGGCTGGATCTCCATATCGGCATTATTTTTTTTTATTATAAATAAATGTACAGACCTTGAATATAAAACAAATTGAACATGAATAAGAACATTTGTCATGGGCGAGCTCTAACCCCGCAGGGCTTATAGTACATGAGGCAATGTGAGGCTTTCAGGTTTAATTCAAGGAAGGAGAGCACAGGTCCAATTCCTTTGATCAAGAGCACCACACCGGCATCAAGGAATCTCCCTTGAGGGAGATATGCGCGTAAAAGTTGAAATGAAATCACCGAGCCGTGGCCATCAACTACCAAGCTCAAGTAATCACATTTTATTAAGTTAACTTTAACATAATACCTGTGGAGACGCCTTGGACTTTGCGTCAGCTATTTCAACACTGTACTGAGATGGATCTGACTCCTGCAAGGGCACTGCTTCAGCCATAATATGGTCTTGAGTGAGGACAGGATGTGATGCGTCTCCACCCCCTTGGTCCGCCATATTGCTGAGAGTCGGTTGTTCCCCTCACTCTTACCCAGAGGTCAAATTCAAATTCAAATTTTTATTTCCTTCTATGCAGTGCAAAAACACTGTAGTTTACATGTAATATAACAATGTTAGATACAGAAGAAAGCCACTAGTATGAAATACATTTCGGGTCTGACCAAGATAATTTTCCCTGAAGGTTGAGTGAAATTCAGGTAAGTGCAGATTTGATGGTTTTGTGTAAAATAGCGTGAAAATTTGATTGTCGTTAAATTATCACAATCAAAATTTATGCGTCTACCTCTTCGGAATGGCTTCAGTATTTAATGATGATGCATCTTATAACCAGGATAATTAGTATCCATTTGGTCTAATATGTCTGGGCAAATAAGTTAATGCATAGGTATTAAAAAATAAATTAATACCCAGCATTAAGAAATGTTAATACTCTAGTATTAAAAATACATACACACAAAAATACATATACGTATACATATTTTAATACCTTGCTGGTTTAGAAATTTATGATCACTCTGCACTATTCCTTGTACGTGCATGGAGGTCAAGGAACCTGGGCTTCTGAGATATGGAGTTACCTTTCTCGGATCGCGTAGCGACTGAAATACATGTAGTTATTCCACAGGACGAGCGCTAAACTAGTAAGGGTCATACAGCACCTAGAAAAATGGGTGGCAGACTAAGTTCAATCCAAGGAAGGGGCGGACATCAAATTCTGTAAGATAGAATATAACAAGAAACCCATCCTTTGATGGGTGGTTTAGGTAAAAATAGAACTAGTTAGTTCCTTCTCTAGTCTTGCAGGTTTATGTAATCTTCATTATTGCTACAGATTTTATGTACTGATATCTCTAAAACCAGATATGTGGCATTTTAATTAGCTACCTTTGTGGTATTTATTAGATAGCCACTATAACTATTAAAGACAATCTTGAAAATTTCCCATACTTTTTATGTAAACAAAATCTAATCATATCATTTTTACATACAACTGCTTGAAATTACGAAACTTTAATTTTGATACGTAAATGGAAAATGAAACACATGAAATAGGTTGGTGTCATTGTTCAACAACATATAAATGACATTTTTAATTTATATCTCACGGAATATATTTCACAACTTTTAATAGCTACAGTCATCGAAACATTGTAGGTTCATTCAGAATATAATTCTGCAGTTGTCTATTTCTACCTCCTAAGAGCATGCCAACGGAAGTTCTTGATATACTACTTCCATATAGATAATGTGTACAGTAGTAACATTTGTTGTCTCAACCTTCGCCTCATTTATATTCATGAACGAGAATTGTTTTCTGTATTTCGCTCAGATATCTTGCTGTTTTAGCCTTGGCTAAATAAAAATAGACTAAACTTTAGATGGCGATTCACTCCTGATCATCCCTAGGACTCCCTGGGATCCACTGGTCGTAATGTCCCATGGTCTGTGATGGAGGAACACTGTATGTCTAGTCGACGTTGAGCTTCCTGAAGGATCCTTCTATTCCGAAGAGTTCAGCTGAGGTCTTGGCTTTGCCTGGGCGCTTAGACTCGTCCACAACGTATTTCTCGTCCTCTAAGAGCCAGTCTCGTCTAGCATCTAACCTCTCAATCCAGTACTCTGTAAATATCATTACTTTCAATATCTACTCTGTAAACATCAGTACTTTCAATATGTACTCAGAAAACATCAATACTTTAAACATCTATTTGTAAACATCAGTACGTTAAGTATCTATGTTGTAAACATCAGTACTTAAACTTCTCTGAAAACAAACCATACCACGGGTGGGGTTCGAACCCGCGGTCACAGAGTCTCAAAACTCCAGACCGTAGCGTAAGCGACGGTCTGGAGTTTTGAGACTGTGACCGCGGGTTCGAACCCCACCCGTGGTATGGTTTGTTTGCAATCGTGTCATTACGATTTCGTGAGTCAAGTTCTCTGAAAACATTAGTACTTTACACATCTATCCTGTAAACATTAGTGCTTTAACATCAGTATTTTGTAAGCATAACACCCTCCCTTCATATCTTGGTAGTGATGTGTTTGTGATGTGTTATGATAGTGTTGTGGTGATAAGCTATGCTAGTGTTGTGGTAGTATGTGTTGTTAGTTAGTTTAATATCTTTATTATGCACCCCATACCCATCCTGTGGGCGGTCAAGTATGTGTTGACTGTGTTGCGCTGGTGAGATTTAGCAGCGAGTTTTCTTAATTCGTTTTATCTCGTTGATCCATTATTATGTTCCAAGTTTAACCTAACTTCTGTCCAACCAAAATTAAATAAATTGAAAATACAAACTACACCGAGAGATGACCTCCTGACGAGGAAGAACCGGTGGCAGGATGGGTATGGGGTCCATAACAAAGATATTAAAATGAAACCGGTAGACGTACTTACTCGTGATCTCCTCTATGGTTCCGTTGGTGCCTCCGTATTCAACAGGCAGGACCGACTTAGGCACATGCCTGTATAGACTCTCCATGTCGCTCCCGTGGATGTGTACCTGTGGTCATACAACAAGTCTTTTTATATTATTTCAAGAATCGCTAAACTCATGTGGGTCATTCAGTACAAGGAATAGTGAAGGCTTGACCCTCCGTTCGCTAACTGTGGCTAGGTCTCTGAGCAGTCAAGTTGTTGCATAACTCCAAACATAAGTTACAACTGAAACCTTCTTCAAGATTTATTCCTTCCATCAGTATCCTTTATCACTAATGCTGGCCAGCTCCTCAGAGTCTCACAAACGTACAAACAGTGCTATCGACAGGTGAAAATTTTATAATAATCCTCACAAAGTAATGTGTCTAATTTTGGTAATAAAATTAATAGGACAACATGAAATCAGTGCATATTTTTGTAATAATTTAAGACCACATACAAGTCTATCACAACAACGTATCTACCACATCTGCTAGGAAAATGATAGGATGGATAATGAGAACCTTCAAAACTAGAGATGCGAAGCCCATGATGATTCTCTTCACATCACTTTTTTTCTCTAGGCTGCAATATTGCTGTGCACCAACGGCCCCTTTCAAGGTAGGTGAAACTGCAGACCTTGAGAATATGCAGAGAACTTTCACAGCACATATAAGTACGATAAAGCACCTAAAATACTGGGAAGAGTTAAAGTCCCTGGATTTGTACTCCCTGGAACGAAGGCGATAAAGCTACATGATAATATACACTTGGAAAATCCTAGAGGAACTAGTCCCAAATCTGCACACGAAAATCACTCTCTAAGAAAGCTAAAGATTCGGCAGGAGATGAAACATTCCCTCAATGAAAATGAGGGGCGCCACGAGTACGCTAAGTGTCAGGGACCCAAGACTGTTCAGCTGCCTCCTAGCATACATAAGGAGGATTACCAATTGAACCTTAGCTGTCTTCAAGAAGGAGCTGGACAGGTACCTAAAGTCAGTACCTGACCAACCGGGCTGTGGCTCGTACGTCGGTTTACGTGCGGCCAGCAGTAACAGCCTGGTTGACCAGGCCCCTGATTCACCACGAGGCCTGGTCACGGACCGGGACGCGGGGGCGTTGACCCCCGAAACCTCCTCCAGGTGTAATACCTGTCACGATTTATAATATTCGAAATTATCCTAATCTTTGTTTAAATGTCTATTATTTGTTATCATGTATTGCCTTCACTACATTGGTAACACATGTTAGAAGTAAAAACAGTCTACAACAGCTCAGCAAATATAGCTCATTTTACCCAATGACGATTAATGCATTACAGTCCCCTCAAAAAAAAAAAGTGTTCGGAAATTAATGTAAAAAATTAAGATTAGTGTTGTTACGCAGTTTACTATATATGTACTAAACGCAAAATAGAAAGTGTTTCAAGACACTTTTTTATTCTTTAAGTGTCTCAAGAAATATTTTATAAATTCACGAATAAGACACATGTGAAACACCTGTATATTTATGAACCTTTGACCTAAGTTCAAAAATTAAAGAAAAAACACCAAGTGCAGAGTAAGCTTTTTATTGTAGCAACGTTTCGCTCCGTGTAGTTTTATAAAACTAATTTTCCATTTATGTAGTTAGACAAGCTTTACACGGCGATATATTGTCACAAAAACTTGATCTTGACTTAGTGTCTTTCCTTGTATACTGTCTGCAGTGCTGCTGCTCATACTGTCTGCAGTGCTGCTGCTCCCTGCGCAGTCTGTCTCTCGTGCAGTTGCTGCTGCTCCCATACTGTCTGCAGTGCTGCTGCTGCTGCACATACTGTCTGCAGTGCTGCTGCTGCTGCACATACTGTCTGCAGTGCTGCTGCTGCTGCACATACTGTCTGCAGTGCTGCTGCTGCTGCATACTGTCTGCAGTGCTGCTGCTGCACATACTGTCTGCAGGCTGCTGCTGCACATACTGTCTGCAGCGCTGCTGCTGCACATACTGTCTGCAGTGCTGCTGCTGCTGCACATACTGTCTGCAGCGCTGCTGCTGCACATACTGTCTGCAGTGCTGCTGCTGCTGCACATACTGTCTGCAGTGCTGCTGCTGCTGCACATACTGTCTGCAGTGCTGCTCTGCTGCACATACTGTCTGCAGTGCTGCTGCTGCTGCACATACTGTCTGCAGTGCTGCTGCTGCTGCACATACTGTCTGCAGTGCTGCTGCTGCTGCACATACTGTCTGCAGTGCTGCTGCTGCTGCTGCACATACTGTCTGCAGTGCTGCTGCTGCTGCACATACTGTCTGCAGTGCTGCTGCTGCTGCACATACTGTCTGCAGTGCTGCTGCTGCACATACTGTCTGCAGCGCTGCTGCTGCACATACTGTCTGCAGTGCTGCTGCTGCTGCACATACTGTCTGCAGCGCTGCTGCTGCACATACTGTCTGCAGTGCTGCTGCTGCTGCACATACTGTCTGCAGTGCTGCTGCTGCTGCACATACTGTCTGCAGTGCTGCTGCTGCTGCACATACTGTCTGCAGTGCTGCTGCTGCTGCACATACTGTCTGCAGTGCTGCTGCTGCTGCACATACTGTCTGCAGTGCTGCTGCTGCTGCACATACTGTCTGCAGTGCTGCTGCTGCTGCTGCACATACTGTCTGCAGTGCTGCTGCTGCTGCACATACTGTCTGCAGTGCTGCTGCTGCTGCACATACTGTCTGCAGTGCTGCTGCTGCACATACTGTCTGCAGCGCTGCTGCTGCACATACTGTCTGCAGTGCTGCTGCTGCACATACTGTCTGCAGTGCTGCTTCTGCACATACTGTCTGCAGTGCTGCTGCTGCACATACTGTCTGCAGTGCTGCTGCTGCACATACTGTCTGCAGTGCTGCTGCTGCTGCACATACTGTCTGCAGTGCTGCTGCTGCTGCACATACTGTCTGCAGTGCTGCTGCTGCTGCACATACTGTCTGCAGTGCTGCTGCTGCTGCACATACTGTCTGCAGTGCTGCTGCTGCTGCACATACTGTCTGCAGTGCTGCTGCTGCTGCACATACTGTCTGCAGTGCTGCTGCTGCACATACTGTCTGCAGTGCTGCTGCTGCTGCACATACTGTCTGCAGTGCTGCTGCTGCACATACTGTCTGCAGTGCTGCTGCTGCTGCACATACTGTCTGCAGCGCTGCTGCTGCACATACTGTCTGCAGTGCTGCTGCGCTGCACATACTGTCTGCAGTGCTGCTGCTGCTGACATACTGTCTGCAGTGCTGCTGCTGCTGCACATACTGTCTGCAGTGCTGCTGCTGCTGCACATACTGTCTGCAGTGCTGCTGCTGCTGCACATACTGTCTGCAGTGCTGCTGCTGCTGCACATACTGTCTGCAGTGCTGCTGCTGCTGCTGCACATACTGTCTGCAGTGCTGCTGCTGCTGCACATACTGTCTGCAGTGTGCTGCTGCTGCACATACTGTCTGCAGTGCTGCTGCTGCACATACTGTCTGCAGCGCTGCTGCTGCACATACTGTCTGCAGTGCTGCTGCTGCACATACTGTCTGCAGTGCTGCTTCTGCACATACTGTCTGCAGTGCTGCTGCTGCGCATACTGTCTGCAGTGCTGCTGCTGCACATACTGTCTGCAGTGCTGCTGCTGCTGCACATACTGTCTGCAGTGCTGCTGCTGCTGCACATACTGTCTGCAGTGCTGCTGCTGCTGCACATACTGTCTGCAGTGCTGCTCTGCTGCACATACTGTCTCAGTGCTGCTGCTGCTGCACATACTGTCTGCAGTGCTGCTGCTGCTGCACATACTGTCTGCAGTGCTGCTGCTGCTGCACATACTGTCTGCAGTGCTGCTGCTGCTGCACATACTGTCTGCAGTGCTGCTGCTGCTGCATATACTGTCTGCAGTGCTGCTGCTGCTGCACATACTGTCTGCAGTGCTGCTGCTGCACTCGCTTCACTACCTCACTATTGCAAATCTAATTAATCATTTGTAATTTGTAATATAGATTAAGAACTATTGTTAGTCTGCCCGAAATGCCTAACATGCCCAGGCATGATAGGCATGCTAGTGGCCATCTTTGTAATTATTGTCTCATAATATGTAAACCACACATTGTAATCTTTACAGAGAAATAAAAACCTGAATCTGAACTGCAATGCACAGGTTGACTTACTCTCTTCCTCATCTTTTCTTTCATAAATGACTTGAAGATATTGAAGATCGTGTCGAAGGCTGCAGGAGTGTTAATGTAGTGAAGTCCTTTAGGCCTCATAGGGTAACCTTCCTGTAAAAAAAAAAAAAATTTAACTCTCCAAAATAAAATGGTCCAATGTTTTTTTTTTTTCATTATTACCAAGATTTTCAATATTTCAGAAATATCTCATAAATATTTTAAGAGGAATTGGTTTTTGGATGAGCAGTGTGCACATGGATAATAATTATTGAAGTTGAATACCGGAATACAACTTTGATAATTACTGTGTGAAGACACTGCTACGTTGCCTCAGGAAAATAACCAGCTTTTACCATGCCCGAAATGCCCCGGCAACATAGTGACTTTCTTTGTACTTAAATTAAAATTGTAATTACATATTGTAACGTTTGCAAAGAAATAAAATCTTTAATCTTTTTTAATTATGTCTCACCCACATGCACCTTACTTGTCGTTACGATAACATGTAATAATAATAATAGGATTAGAGGGACCTTTATTACAGAACTTTATTTCATAATACATTTAGTGCTTTAATATTTGTTGATTCAAGATGTTGCTACAAAAGAAATGAACCCTCGCCACTGTGACTTAAAGTGAAGTCAGATCTCCCGATACTTGCTACCCTCTGTTCACTTAGCGGTAAATAGTACGGTATGATTTGGGTCATGTTAGTACGGTACCTTGGTGTGGGTCGCATTCACACAGATAAGAAGTTACAAATATGTAAGAAATTCCCTTCCTGTTGGAACGATTAAAATCGAGCTTTGCAGGTGAAGTAAACAAACCATTAACCATCTTATGTATCTGAAACGCCATAGGTTAGAAACTAGAAGTTCTGGCAACGAAGCAAAGGCAATTTCGATCCAGCTATAGCTCCGGGTTTACTAGATTAGCCAAACAGTGGCATTATACTAGATTAGCCAAACAGTGGCATTATACTAGATTAGCCAAACAGTGGCATTATACTAGATTAGCCAAACAGTGGTATTATACTAGATTAGCAAAACAATGGCATTATACTAGATTAGCCAAATATAGAGTGGCATTACGCTACCACTTCCTGGCTGAGTTTTGAACTGATGTAGAATTCTAATCAGAACCAATAATTCGAACTGGGACATGCTTTTGTCATTGTTAAATAAGGATGCCAATTTCAAATTATTTTACAATTCAACATCGGAATAAGCCTTGAGTGACATTCTAGTAGGCTTGAATGAGAACTTTATTATTTTTTTTTAATAATCTTATCTTAAACAATGTAATTATATTATGCTTAGCATTCAAATAATCTAACTTTAACTGTACGACTATATACACATTTTGAAAATAGCATTTGTTTGTTTATTTCGGAGAGTGACTCAGCACCTAGGGCAGGCTAAACATGTTGATGTGTTTGGTTACACTGAGAAAAAAATGTGTACATGTACTCGCTCCATTGTGTGGATTTGTACCAGCATGTTGTTTACCAGTGTGTGGACCGGTACCAGTGTGTGGACCTGTACCAGTGTGTGGACCGGTACCAGTGTGTGGACCGGTACCAGTGTGTGGACCGGTACCAGTGTGTGGACCGGTACCAGTGTGTGGACCGGTACCAGTGTGTGGACCTGTACCAGTGGTGGCCCGGTAGTCTGGTGGCTAGAGCTCTCGCTTCACACACGGAGGGCCCGGGTTCGATTCCCGGCGGGTGGAAACATTTCGACGTGTTTCCCTACACCTGTTGTCATGTTCACCTAGCAGCAAATAGGTACCTGGGTTGTGGGTCGCATCCTGGGGGACAAGATTAAGGACCCCAATGGAAATAAGACAGTCCTCGATGACGCACTGACTTTCTTGGGTTATCCTGGGTGGCTAACCCTCCGGGGTTAAAAATCCGATGGAATCTTATCTTATTGACCGGTACCAGTGTGGACCGATACCAGTGTGTGGACCGGTACCAGTGTGTGGGGTTGTGTACCATCATGTACTTGGACCAGTGTGTGTGGATTGCACCAGCAGGTACGAATGAAATTGCCTTTTTTTACTAATTGTAGCTATTCTCGTGATGTTCTGTCTCCAATAATTTTTCCATTATATAATTTTTAAAAGTTTCAATAACAAAGGGCTTCCTCATAAAGAAACCTTCTCTTTTTTTATATTTTATTTTAAAAAATGTGTGCGAGATGTCGGAGGTTCGATCCTTTATAATGAATTTGATATTTTAAACCCCCATTCGAGACTGAAGAGTGTAGTGACCCGGCTATAACTGTATCAACGTATATAACTTCACCAGTGAGTGAATCTATACCAGTGTACCTGTACAAGTATGTGTGTGCACCTGCATGACGGTGAGAGCTTTCTTTACGAGTGGCGGTGTCATCTGCGCTGCATGCTGGAAGCTGAGTTCACCAGTATCCAACACTACCTCCAAACCCGTCACCCAAGTAGCCTCGTCCTCGTCCAGCAACACGTCAAATATATTGAAGAAGGTCCGAGCCAAGTCATTCACAGAGGTTGAGACTGGATCACGATGACCAGGTCGACATAGCACGATCTTCCGTTGATGTCCCTGCACTCGTGGCAATGGCAATACCAAGCTGACCACCACACTCGTACAGTTAGTTATGTATTCCTCAAGAATGTGTAGCATTTGTTTTATCTATGGTAATATGTACCTCACAACATTCAACTGAAGATGTGGAGTATATATAATATATATTATATATATATATATATATATATATATATATATATATATATATATATATATATATATATATATATATATATATATATATATATATATATATATATATATATAATAGATAGATAGATAACAACGAACACCTGCTTAAGTATATCAAGAAACTGAAAAAAAAATCGAAGACGTTTGAGACGAAGCTAATCTCAGAGATAAGGAATGTGAACTATAAGGAGAAACTAAAGGTGCGAAACCTGATAACATTGGACGACAGAAAGACCAGGGGAGGCATAATAAACACGTACAAGATACTGAGGAAGTTATAGGGTAACCAGGGGCAGGATGAAGCCTAGTCAGCATCATTAAACATTGACGATGCACATCCATTTTTTATAGTGATTGTATCTGTGAATGACATCTGTGCCAATATGGGTCCCTAATTCTTGTGCAAGTTTGTGGTGGTCAGTTAGGTATGCTTAGGGATTCGTTGGTTTTAGTGAGTTTTTTCCAATGTCGTTTGTGGAAAAATTCTGATAGTGGAGGAGGTTTCCTGATGGTGTTTCTTAGTATCTGATTGAGGTGTGTATACTACGTCAGCCTCGTCGCTCGTCTGTTGATGTTTAGCGCCCACCGGATGGGTATGGGGTGCATAATAAAGATATTAAACTAACTCTAGGCGGATCGCATCGAGCCACTCTGCCCTTGGCTTGTGGAAGGTCCGTGAATCGTCGTTGCGTCGTGGGGAAAAGCCGGTTCCACAAAGTACCATAATGGATAGGTAGAACTCAGGTATTGGTTTCTTCCAATAAGTGATTGCTTAAAAGCGGTTCCATGGCCATTCCGGAGTCGTTACAGGGCGCTGCTGTCACTAAAGATCCAGGAAAATAATGTAATGTCTCGCTCTTCATGAAGTAAACACCTGGAGAACTGCTTCGAGAATAAACGAAAAGAAACCACGTACCAGTCTTGAACCATCATCACCTCCGCTATGGCAGGTTGTGTCACTGTTTTTTGAAAACCACTTTGAATTGGTTTATTGAAGTTTAAATACAGGTGACTTGACAGCGTATTATAAAACCCTACAATGGTTGCATTAAGCACATAGTTGTTACTAGCATACACTGGTCTTAAATTATGAAGATTTAAACTAGGATATCCTGACGCAGTCACTGTACAGGTGACATGCAGAGATGACAAATGTACAATAGATAGGCTTTAATATAGAATAGTCTCTTTCTGTACCTTTGTAACGGGCGATATTTTAGGTGTCACATAACTTGATCGCTAGCGCACTCAGCTCACACGCTGAGGTCCGGGGATCGAATCCCCGGTACGGCTGGAAAACATTAGGACGTGTTTACATAAAACACCTGCCGTCCCTGTTCACCCATCAGGAAATTGGGAACCTGGGTGTTAGTCGACTGGTGTGGGTCGAATCCTGGGACAAAACTGACCTAATTTGCCCTAAATTCTCTGCATAACAAGCGGCTTTCTGTATAGTAGTATGTCAGCTTTTTCTAAACCTGTACTCCCTAGAACGCAGGCGGGAGAGATACATTATTATATACACTTGGAAAATCCTAGAGGGATTAGTACCAAACTTGCACACGAGAGTCACTCCCTACGAAAGCAAAAGACTCGGCAGATGATGTAACATCCCCCCAATGAAAAGCAGGGGTGCCACTAGCACGTTGAGAGGCAACACAATAAGTGTCAAGGACCCAAGACTGTTCAACGGCCTCCCAGCATACATAAGGGGATGCAACGTCCCAACAATTCCAGGAACAGCTTCTGAAAATTGACCACTGTCTGGAAAATCTTCCAGCTCCTGCCCCTAACATCTTGCTACTGGGGGATTTCAACCTCAGGCACCTAAAATGGAGGAACATTGCAAACAATGTGGTAGCAGAGATAACACCAGGAGGCAGTTCAGATGAAAATTCACACATGCATGAACTTTTAAATCTCTGCACCAAGTTCACCTTAAACCAGCAAATAGTAGAGCCCACAAGATTAGAGAATACGCTGGACCTCATCTTCACCAACAATGATGATCTGATACGAAATGTCATCATATCAAAAACAATATACTCAGATCACAACATAATAGAGGTCCAGACATGCATGCGGGGAGCTCCAGATCAACAAAATGTGATCAGCCGTGAGGGAGCTTTCTCAAATTCAACTTCAATAACAAAAACATAAGGTGGGACCAAGTAAACCAAGTCCTAAATGATATAAACTGGGAAGATTGCCTAAGCATCACGGATCCCAACCTATGTCTAGAACAAATTAACTCTGTGGTACTTGAGGTTTGCTCAAGGCAAATTCCCTTAAGGAAAAGGAGGAGAAGATGCAAACTAGAAAGAAGAGGCGCTCCCCATACAGGCGAAGGCACAGAATAACGGAGCGGCTACAGGAGGCCAATATCTCTGAAATACGTAGGAGACACTAGTCAGAGAAATAGCAAACATCGAATTAAAACTAAAGGAATCTTATAGGAATCAAGAGACACGGGAAGAACTAAGAGCCATAAATGAAATTGAAAGAAACCCTAAGTATTTCTTTTCCTATGCAAAATCAAAGTCGAGAACAACAACCAGTATTGGGCCCCTACTTAAACCGGATGGGTCCTACACAGATGACAGCAAGGAAATGAGTGAGTTACTTAAATCCCAGTATGACTCAGTCTTTAGCGAGCCACTAACCAGACTGAAAATCGAAAACCTAAATGATTTTTTCATGAGAGTGCCACAGAACTTGACAGACGCATGCCTTTCTGACATCATCACTACGCCAAATGACTTTGAAAAGGCAATAAATGACATGCCCATGCACTCCGCTCCAGTCCCAGACTCATGGAACTCCGTGTTCATCAAGAACTGCAAGAAGCCCCTATCACATGCTTTTAACATCCTATGTAGAGGGAGCATGGACACTGGGATCGTCCCGCAGCTACTAAAAACAACAGACATAGCCCCGCTCCACAAAGGGGGCAGTAAAGCAATAGCAAAGAACTACAGACCAATTGCGCTAACGTCCCATATCATAAAAATCTTTGAAAGGGTTCTAAGAAGCAAGATCGCCACCCATCTTGATACCCATCAATTGCATAACCCAGGACAGCATGGGTTTAGAGCAGGCCGCTCCTGTCTGTCCCAACTACTGGACCACTACGACAAGGTCCTGGATGCTCTAGAAGATAAACAGAATGCAGATGTTATACACACAGATTTTGCAAAAGCCTTTGACAAGTGTGACCATGGTGTAATAGCACACAAAATGCGTGATAAAGGAATAACAGGAAAAGTTGGTAGATGGATTTATAATTTCCTAACACGTAGAACACAAAGAGTAGTAGTCAACAGAGTAAAGTCTGAGGCAGCTACTGTGAAAAGCTCTGTTCCACAAGGCACAGTACTTGCTCCCATCCTATTTCTCATCCTCATATCAGACATTGACAGGGATATAAGCCACAGTGCTGTGTCTTCCTTTGCAGATGACACCCGAATCTGTATGACAGTGTCCACCGTTGAAGACACTGCAAGACTCCAAGCAGACATAAACCAAATCTTTAAATGGGCTGCAGAAAACAATATGAAGTTCAATGATGAGAAATTTCAATTACTCAGATACGGAAAAAGTGAAGAAATTAAAATCTCATCGGAGTACAAAAACTAATTCCAACCACACAATAGAGCGAAAAACTAATGTCAAAGACCTGGGAGTGATCATGTCAGAGGATCTCACCTTCAAGGACCATAACAATGTAGCAATTGCATCTGCTCGAAAAATGACAGGATGGATAATGAGAACCTTCAAAACCAGGGATGCCAAGCCCATGTTGACACTTTACAGATCGCTTGTTCTATCTAGGCTGGAATATTGCTGCACACTAACTGCACCTTTCAAGGCGGGTGAAATTGCTGACCTTGAAAATGTGCAGAGAACCTTCACCGCACGCATAAGTGCGATAAACCACCTCAACTACTGGGAACGCTTGAAGTTCCTAAACCTGTACTCTCTAGAACGCAGGCGGGAGAGATACATTATTATATACACATGGAAAATTCTCGAGGGCTTAGTACCAAACTTGCACACAAAAATCACTCCGTACGAAAGCAAAGACTCGGCAGGCGATGTAACATCCCCCAATGAAGAGCAGGGGTGCCACTAGCACGTTGAGGGACAACACAATAAGTGTGAGGGGCCCAAGATTGTTCAACTGCCTCCCAGCATACATCAGGGGGATTACCAACAAGCCCCTGGCTGTCTTCAAGCAGGCACTGGACAGGCACCTCAAGTCGGTACCTGATCAGCCGGGCTGTGGTTCGTACGTTGGACTGCGTGCGGCCAGCAGTAACAGCCTGGTTGATCAGGCTCTGGTCCAACAAGAGGCCTGGTCACAGACCGGGCCGCGGGGGCGTTGACCCCTGGAATTCTCTCCAGGTAGACTCCAGGTAGACCCCTGGCTGTCTTCAAGCAGGCACTGGACAGGCATCTAAACTCGGTACCTGACCATCCAGGCTGTGGTTCGTACGTTGGACTGCGTGCGGCCAGCAGTAAGAGCCTGGTTGATCAGGCCCTGATCCACCATGAGGCCTGGTCACAGACCGGGCCGCAAGGGGCGTTGACCCCCGGAACTCTCTCCAGATAGAGCCTCCAGATAAGTATATTTGAATCGCATTTTGTTAAAAAAAAAAAATGAAACTGTGTAAGGTTTGCATAAAATTAATAAAACCTGAAAATGAGTGTTTTAGCTACATGTTCTGCCTTCATTGTTTTAGGACTCTTAAAGAAATCTAGAAGAACTATTTGTGTCAGGTGGAGTTGCACTTTACCAGTGAACCTTGTAATGTCTATTATTTTATGTTCTTTAATATGGAGTGCTGTATGACCCTTGTGGGTTTAGCACTTAGTTCTAATTTTAATAATTTAATATGGAGTAGGCTACATGAAATTTGCCTATACGGAATTTTGCATATAATATAAATGATCGCAAGAGCCTCCTACAATATACTCAGCATCAGTTAACATATTTTCCCCCCTAAGTAATACCTGGAAGAGCGCAGAAGCCTTCTTGACGAAACTAGGGGTTAAGGCTGTTATGTGGGAGAAACCCAGGGACAGACAGTCCTCCACGGTCACCATGGCTGTCACACTCGCTTGCTCGTCCTCATCCATCCACACTTCTATGACGGCCAGAGCAGCCTTCATAAGGTCGTTCAGAGGTAACTTAGAGGGTTCAAACCGTCCCCAACGAGTGATCACGACCCTGGAGCCTGAAGTTTCATAACCCGGCAGTGGTAGGATTACGCTGTGGGGAGCAAGACGCCGCATTGCTAGCATAACCTCAAGTGTAAACGGAGAGCCTAAGTAGGATTCTCTTTTTTCACGTTCTTTGCTTAACATCAACGGGCTGTGTTCAGTGAAATGTACAAGCTGCAACCATAAATAGGTAAGTTTTAATTTAATATCTTTATTATGCACCCCATACCCATCCTGTGGGCGGTAGTCAAAAGATTACAGAGGTACATAATGGGTCCACGGACTGGGCCCCAAAGTTTTGATAGTTAAGCAAGTTACAAAGGTAATGAACTCCAGGTAGATCTGGTCACAGTCATGACAAGTTACAAATGTATTTACGGATTACAGAGGTACATAATGGGTCCAGAGACGGCCCCAAAGTTTTGATAGCTGAACAAGGTACAAAGGTAATGAATCATGTAAGTAAATTTACTTACTTACATAGGTAAGTTCAAGATGCTATAGACCACAATGAGCTTTTCATTATCAGCAGTCAGTCCCACTAAAACCATAGCACCCTACACCACAGCACCATAATGGCCCACACCAGAGTACCCACTCCGCACAATTCTGGTCTACGCTACGCATTATAAACAGCGGTCAACACGACACAGCACCATAGACCCACAGCCCTGATCAATACCACACAGTCCCATAGCATCACATACCTATGATCTACACCACAACAAAATAGGTGCCTCCAAACCATAGCTCTGGTTCACACCACAGTTCGGGCTAACACCATGTAGTATAATCATGCTGCTACAGTGGTCCTGCAACACCATAACATACATATTCTAGAGGTAGTGGATGAACTTCATGATATTCATGCTAAACGCCTAAATCGTAGGAATAAATCAGTTGCAGGTTTGCCACTTCACACCACACATAGGGGCAACATTAAGAGATTCTTATAATCGTTAATAATAATAATATTTTAATCTCCCTCATGTAAAATGGAAGATGAGGCACCATAATGTTATACCAGAAATAACTCCTGGAAGCACCCTGGCCCAACAGGCACATACCAGGGAACTAATGAGGCTTTGTGAAAAGTACTCACTAAACCAACAGATAATTGATCCCACTAGAAATGAAAATACCCTGGATTTGATATTCACAAACAACGAGGAATTAATCAGAGACATAACAGTTACAAAAACAATATACTCTGATCATAACATCATAGAAGTTCAAACTAGTATTAACTCAGGGTTAGGGAACTGCGACACTAATGTTAGAGACGGAATGTTCAGTAAGTTTAATTTTAATAACCATAGAATTGACTGGGAAAAAATAAACCAAGAGCTATCAGACATATCATGGGAATCAGACATGAGCACCCTAAATCCCCACCAGTGTCTAGAGAAGCTGAATACAGAAGCATACAAGGTATGTATGAAACACGTACCATTGAGGAAACCCCGAAGAAGATCAGATATAGAGAGAGAGCGTAGGAGATGGTACAGGAGAAGAAAACGGGTTACTAAATTGCTGAAAAACACAGTTATGTTGCAACAGAAGAGAGATAGCCTTAACCGAGAGATCACGGAATTAGAACAAAAACTTAAGATGTCATACCTGACAGAAGAAGTACAAAGGGAACAAAGAGCCATACAGGATATTGCAAGAAACCCAAAATATTTCTACTCCTATGCAAAATCCAAGCTAAGAACTACCTGTAGAATTGGACCATTATTGAGAGGAGATTCGTATACGGACGATGAACAGGAAATGAGTGAAATTCTAAAAGAACAGTATGAGTCAGTGTTCAGCAACCCACTAAATGACAGCAAGGTAGAAAATGCAGAAATATTTTTCACTCCAGCAGAAGGCTGCGCAGACCACCTAACCGACATTAGTACAAATCCCATAGATTTCGAAAAAGAAATGGCCAACATGCCCACTCACTCAGCACCTGGACCAGATTCATGGAATGCTTTATTTATAAAGCAGTGCAAAGTACCATTAGCAAGAGCCCTTAGTATTCTGTGGAGAAAGAGCTTAGATCTAGGTGAAATTCCAGAGGCCTTAAAGAGTGCAGACATAGCTCCTTTGCATAAGGGAGGTAGTAGAGCACTAGCTAAAAATTACAGACCAGTAGCCCTCACTTCTCACATCATAAAAATCTTTGAAAGAGTGATGAGACGGCAGATTACAAAGTTCATGGACCAGCACAACCAACATAACCCGAACCAGCATGGCTTTAGAGCGGGTCGATCATGCCTGTCACAGCTGCTGAACCATTATGACAGAATTACGGAGGCATTGGAGGACGACCAAAACGCAGATGTGATTTACACAGATTTTGCAAAGGCGTTTGACAAATGCGATCATGGAGTGATAGCGCACAAAATGAGGGCCATAGGAATTACGGGGAAGGTAGGCAGATGGATTTTGAGTTCCTAACACAAAGAACACAAAAAGTAGTAGTGAACAGGGCAAGATCCAGCATCAGCGAGGTCAAAAACTCAGTGCCCCAAGGCACTGTCCTGGCCCTCTGCTGTTTCTCATCCTCATAGCAGACATAGATAAAAACACCCAGCACACTTTTGTATCATCATTTGCAGATGACATTAAAATAAGCATGAAAGTCACTACGGGAGAGGACACTGAAAAATTACAGGAGGACATAAGCAGGGTCTTCCAATGGGCAGTGGAGAACAACATGACGTTCAATGGTGATAAGTTTCAGCTGCTTAGGTATGGAAAAAATGAAGACCTCAAAAGGAACACTATATACAAAACGCAAGAGGGTCACCACATAGAACGAAAGGAACACGTAAAGGACTTGGGAATAATTATGTCTGCTGATCTGTCGTTTAAAGACCATAACAAGACAAAGATCACAACAGCCAGGAAGATGACGGGGTGGGTATTGAGAACTTTCAAAACAAGGGAAATAATGCCGATGGTGACACTATTCAAATCGCTAGTGCTCCCCCACTTAGAATACTGCTCAGTGCTGACGGCCCCGTTCAGGGCAGGAGAAATAGCAGAGCTGGAACAAATCCAGAGATCGTTTACGGCTCACATTGAGCCATTGAAACATCTAAATTATTGGAACGCCTTCAAGTCTTGAACATGTACTCATTGGAGCGGAGGAGAGAGAGATACATGATAATATATACCTGAAAGTACTTGAGACCTGGTCCCAAATCTACACACTGCCATAACAACATACTGGAGTGAGAGATATGGGAGAAAGTGTAAAATAAACCCAGTGAGGAGCAGGGGTGGGTGGGGACAATACGGGAGCACTGTATTAACATCCGGGGTCCCAGACTATTCAACATCTTACCAGAAGATATCCGAAACACGGCTGGAACCAGTGTAGAAGCCTTCAAGAGGAAACTGGACAAATATCTTCACCAGGTGCCAGATCAACCAGGCTGTGATAGATATGTGGGGCAGCGGGCCTCCAGGCAGCAACAGCCTGGTTGACCAGGCAGCACCAGACGAGCCTGGCCCATGCTGCGGCTCAGAGAGTAGATACTCTCGAAACTCTTCAAAGGTATATCAAAGGTATACGAAACATACAAGTATGGAACAGGATGAAGTTGGAGCCATCTGTGGGCCAGCATCCTGGGGATAAATGATCTCAGATGAAGTGATGTTCTGGAGAAGGATACAGCCAGTGAAGTTGCTGTTTCCTGCCCGTCTTGTGGTATAGAAGCTTGCTTCTCGCTGTACTCGAAGTGGAGCCAAGTGTGGTACTTTGACAATATTGGCTTTGTACATAACAGTAAGGCCACCCACATCCCTCATGTGATGAAGGCTCTGCTGAAATGACAGATCTATCCAGGATGGGTCCAGGCTAGAGAGACGTCTTGCTCTGTTCTCTACTCGGTCAAGCAGTCGCAGATGAGATGGGGGAGGCAAATCAAGAAAGTGGAGCATACTCAGGGTATGAGCGTACTTGTGCCTCATACAGAATCATGAACCCCCTACTGTCGGGCAAATGCGAGATACGGCGAAGTGCTGTAAGCTTCCTGGCTGCCTTGTTTTCAAGATTTACAACGTGGTTCTTCATGGTCAGTTTGGAGTCAAATTTCACCCCAAGGATATCAACTTCTTCCTCGTATACCAACTCTCCTCTCCCTTTCTCTCTCTCTCTCTCTCTCTCTCTCTCTCTCTCTCTCTCTCTCTTCTCTTCCTTCCTTTCTCCCTCCTCCTCTCTTCTCTCTTTCCCTCTCATACACACATCTCATTTACTCTTCCATTCTCTCTCTCCCTTTCTCTCTCAATATCTCTCACTCACACACACATATACACACACACCTCCCTACTCTCCCCTCTTCCTTTCTCTCCCTATTTATCTTTATCTTTGACGTACACCGGGTACGTCAGGCCTATATTGGAGTATGCACCTCCAGTTTGGAACCACACCTGGTCAAACACATCAAGAAATTAGAGAAAGTGCAAAGGTTTGCAACGAGACTAGTCCCGGAGTTAAGGGGCATGTTCTATGAGGAGAGGTGAAGGGAACTCGACCTGACGACACTGGAGGGACAGGGTGAGACATGATATCGACATATAAAATACTTAGAGGAATCGACAAGGTGGACAGAGACATGGTGCTCCAGAGATGGGACCCAGAAACAAGGGGTCACAATTGGAAGGTGAAGACTCAGATGAGTCACAGGAATGTTAGGAAGTATTTCTTCAGTCATAGAGTTTTCAGGAAGTGGAAAACTCTGGATAGTGGAGGCAGGTACCATACGTAGCTTTAAGAAGAGGTATGATAAATCTCATGAAGAAGGAAGAGAGTAGACCTAGTAGCGACCAGTGAAGAGGCGGGGCCAGGAGCTACTACTTGACCCCTACAACCACAATTAAGTGAGTACAGTTAGGTGAGTATGCCGTGTCAGGAAATGGAATAGAACAATCAGAAAAATTATTTTATGGAGCCAGGATTCATATATAGTATTAAGGAGAGGTACAACAAGGCTCTTAGGGCAGGGAGAGAGACCTAGTAGCAACCAGCGAAGAGGCGGGGCCGGAAGCTGCGACTTGACTCCTACAGCCACAAATAGGTGAGCACAAACAGATGATTACACACACACATAATAATAATAATAATAATAATAATAATAATAATAATAATAATAATAATAATAATAATAATAATAATAATAATAATAATAATAATAATAATAAATATAATAATAACAGAGTGACCTAGCTGGCTGAATTTACTGGCCAGCAGAGTCAGTAAGCTTGTCTCCCAGTAACAATGATCATGCAGATGAATAAGACATGTACAACACCTGAGTGTCTTTTATTATTCACAATAAAGATACCCAGGTGTTGCACATGTGATGTAATCATCAGTCTGTCAGTAATGTCTACCTGGAGGGTGTTCCGGGTGTCATGGCCCGAGGCCTGGCCATGGATCCGGCCTGGCCATGGATCGCTGCTACATAGTTATTGCTATGCGCGGTATCGATAAATAATGCAACATCTCCCTCTGTAACGTGCTTAGCTCTCAAAACCTGGAGGTCCTGCGCCTGGACCCATTACGTGCCTCTGTAATCTTGTGACTACCACCCACAGGATGGGTATAGGGTGCATAATAATGCTATTAAAGTAGTTGTTTATTCAGGAGGGTGTGTGAGGGGCGAGTCATGTCTTCACTTGTGTGTAAACAGAGGTTCGCCAGTAGACGAGAACATTGTTTTTCCAGAACAGAACTACTTGCATAATCTATTTTAATAGATAACCTCCTGTAAGGTGGTTCCATGTTTAGAAACCCAGAGATATACACTTATTGGTGTATATACCCTACAGGTACGCTAAAGTCTTTTAGTATGTTGGGTTTGAATTCTGTCGACTGCTCGAGGGTCATGAGATGCATGTCACTTGTATACCTTCAGTCAATGATAATTTCGTCATTAAAATATAATATGAAGTAACCTCTCAGCTTACATAAACTTCTTGAACAGTTCCGAGGAGAATCTTGTTTTCCCTCAAGTACGATTATTCTCTTCTCCGAGGATATGGATCCCCAGTCAGTTCTATAGGTGATATATATATATATATATATATATATATATATATATATATATATATATATATATATATATATATATATATATATATATATATATACAGAATATGTATGTATGTATCCTGTTATATGGTTGGTTGGTTGGTTATGCTTGAAGCTTACGGAGTGTGTATCACCTGTACACCTGTCAAAGGCCGTACCACGTTGAACGCGCCGCTTCTCGTCCAATCAGCGAAGTTAAGCAACGTTGGGTTTGGTTAGTACTTGGATGGGTGAGCGCCTGGGAACACCAAATGCTGTTGGAATAAATCTTTGGGTGACCCCGTGGCCTGGCTGGCAAAGCTCTCACTTCACACACGGAGGGCCCGGGTTCGATTCCCGGAGGGGTAGAAACATTTCGACGTGTTTCTTTTCACTTGTTGCCCTTTTCACCTAGCAGCAAGTAGGTACCTGGGTGTTAGTCGACTGGTGTGAGTCGCATCCTGGGGGACAAGATTGAGGACCCCAATGGAAATAAGACAGACAGTCCTCGATGACGCACTGACTTTCTTGGGTTATCCTGAGTGGCTAACCCTCCGGGGTTAAAAATCCGAAGAAATCTTATCTTACCAGTCAAGAAAACCTTAATTCCTCATATAGGAATTAAAGTAATCTCAGTACATATATATATGCTTAGAGATATACACTCCTGGGTGTATAACACCTATGTTGTTAAACTCTTGGTTGATTAGGTTTAAGCCTATCGACTACACGAAGGTCATTAAGGTTTTATACAACCAGTTAAAGAAACTTTGATTCCGACATTAGCGATTATGGTATAAATGTATATATGCTGAGATATATAGTGTATATTTATTCTGCTCCTCTTTATGTGTTTACATAGAGAGACATGCTCTTCGTGCTAGGTTAGGTAAGTGTTGTCAGGAAACAGGACAAGTGTTTTCTGACGTAGATCTTAGTGATGTGATGACCCACAGCTGGAGCTTTTGGTCATCTGACCAAGGCCTTCCGCTGGCTTACCTGGCCACCTCTTTAAAAATTAATGGATATGTTAGGTAAATCCCTTTGTAGAACTGTAAGGATTTCTTAGACCAAGATACCAAGTAAGTTTGTAAGTTTATTTAGGAAAACTTGAACAGTTTTGAATAATAACAATTGTTTTACGAAATAAAATATGAGTAAATTACCTAAGACAACACACAAAATCTGACAAAGTGGCTTATTTCCATTGAGTTCTTGTATTTCTTTTTATTTCCGTGAGGTATATCTAGTGTACAAAAAAAAAAAAAGCTTCGGATTATTAACTCAGGATACCCAAAAAAGCTAGGCGTTTAGCGGAAGGTCTCGGTCAGATGACCAAAACCTCCAGCGTCGGGCCATCACATGGCTAAGACCCGTGTCAGGAAACACCTTTCCTGTTTCCTGACATATCTTAATTAAAACAAAATGCCAGTAGACGTGGTTTATTTCTAAGGAGTCATTTTCTTTTCTTTGAAGGGTGAGTAGGTGGTTTTTGAGAAGAGTCTTAAATTGATTTTCAGACAAGGTTATTTTAGCATTTCCTGGTAATGAGTTCCAGATTCTGGGGCCCTTTATGTGCATAGAATTCTTACATAGGTTGCTGTGGACACGGGGGTACATCAAAAAGTGATCTGTATCTTGTGTTATGGTCATGGGTCCTATTAAAGTTGGTGAGGAGAATTTTGAGCGGAGGGTTTATATTAGAGTGTAGAGTTTTATGTATGTAGTAGGCACAAGAATAAGTGTGAATGTTTTTTTGCGGTGAGCAGTTTTAGGCTTTTGAATATTGGTGGAGTATGCTGTCTAGAGTGGGAATTTGTTATCATTCTGTCTGCAGCCTTTTGCTGGGTTATGAGTGGTCTAAGGTGATTTAATGTTGTTGATCCCCATACACAGATTCCATACGTGAGATATGGGTAAATGAGCGAGTGATATAGTGCAAGGAGAGTTGATTGAGGCACATAGTAGCGTATCTTAGATAATAATAAAAATAATAAAAATAAAAATAAAAATAAAAAAAATATTTAATTATTTATTTATTTATTTATTTATTTTTATGCATACTGTCTTAGAGATTTTCTTGGAAATTTGTTGTATGTGTGTTTGGAATTTAAGGATACTGTCAATGTGGATTCCTAGGATTTTTTCCTCTTTGAGTCTTGTGATGGGTGAACCGTTGAGTGTTATGTTAAGTGGAACATTTGTGGCTTTGTTTCCAAACTGTATAAAGTAGGTCTTGTCAGTATTTAGAATAAGTTTATTAGTCGTCATCCATGTCGATATTTTCTGTAATTCTGCATTAACAGTATTGGCCAGTATGACTGGATTTGGGTGAGAGAAGACATATGTTGTGTCATCTGTTGGGTTTGAGTAGTTGTGATGCATTAGGTAGGTCATTGATGTAAATGAGAAATAAGAGTGGACCCAGTACACTTCCTTGTGGGACTCCGACTGTAATTTGCTGTGTGGAAGAGTTCGCTCCATTTGTGTACACGTATTGGCTTCTGTTACTGAGGTATGACTTTATGTAGTTGAGTGAGTGCCCTCTTATACCATAGTGTGCTAGTTTTGTAAGCAGTAAATCATGATCGACTGTATCAAAAGCTTTGCGTAGATCAATGAAGATTCCCAGTGGGACTTCTTTCTTCTCAAGTGCGGTGTATATTAACTCTAGCATGTGTATAATGGCATCATTTGTGCTTTTGTTGGTCCTGAATCCAAACTGACTGGGGTTGAGTACGTTGTGTGAGATGAGGTAGGAATAGATCTGTCTATGAATTAATTTTTCAAAGATTTTAGAGAGCAGTGGTAAATTAGATATTGGTCTATAATTATTCAAGTCTGTTTGATCACCTCCTTTATGGATCGGGGTGACCCTTGCTATCTTTATCTTTATTTACTACAAGTACATGTACAAGGTATACAGTCCTAGCTGACATCAGTGACATACTACTATATAGAAAGTCCCTTGTTATGCTGAGCATTTCGGGCAGATTAGGTCAGTGTCCCAGGATGCGACTCACACCAGTCGACTAACACCCAGGTACCCATTTTACTGATGGGGAACATAGACAACAGGTGTAAAGAAACACGCCCAATGTTTCTGCCCTGGCTGGGAATCGAACCCAGGCCCTCGCCGTGTGAAGCGAGAGCTTTAGCCACCAGACCAACAGAGATAGACTATGAGGATAGACTGAGGGCACTGAATCTGCACTCTCTAGAAAGGCATAGAATTACGGAGGATATGATTGAGGTGTATAAATGGAAAACAGGAATAAATAAAGGGGATGTAAATAGCGTGCTAAAAATATCTAGTATTGACAGGACTCGCAGCAATGGCTTTAAGTTGGTTAAATTCAGATTCAGGAAGGATATAGGAAAGCATTGGTTTGGTAATAAAGTTGTCGATGAGTGGAACAAACTCCCGAGTACAGTTATAGAGGCTAAAACGTTGTGTAGTTTTAAAAATAGGCTAGATAAATATATGAGTGGGTGCGGGTGGGTGTGAGTTGGTCCTGACTAGCTTGTGCTACTAGGTCAAATGCCGTGCTCCTTCCTTAAGTGAATGTAACCTGACCTGGCTGGGTCGGGGTATGGAGAATTGGACTTGCCTCGCATGGGCCAGTAGGCCTGCTGCAGTGCTCCTTCTTTCTTATGTTCTTATATGATAATTGTACTTGCGTGTACCTGTGCCTAAATAAATTTACTTACTTAATGACCCCAGTGGAAATAAGTAACTTTGTCTGACTTTTTTGGGATATCCTAGGTAATCTACATATATGTTGCTATGTATGATAATTTATGTAACTGCGTTTATGTGTAACTGTACCTGAATAAAAACTTACTTACTTCTTATTTCATTTACCCTTATATAAGCAATTTTCTATGATGCAACTTTCGTGTCTATTTTCTCCTTTTCAAGGGTAACTTCGTCAAAGAAGAAAGTCGCATTGCCATGTGCATTCACAATGACATAGTATTAGAGACATGTGCAATTAGTAAGTTACAGTCCCTTAGGTTTGTACAACTATACACAGAAGACAGTGGAAGACGACGGAATCAGTCCCTGAGCCTAGAAGCAGGTGTTGAGTACCTAAGTCGTGATGAAGCCTAAAGTATTGAAGGAACGTTTTATATTGTGAAAAAAGTATTCTAGACCTGCTAGAAGCATTTACAGTAAGCTGAAGATTGAGACGCTTATGCAACATATGGGAATCATTATTAAGAAAACGTTTCGCCACACAGTGGCTTCATCAGTCCAATGCAAAGTAGAAACGGGTAAGGAGACGAGGAGTTACATTTACAGTAAGCGTTAATAATAATAAAAATAATAATAATAACAATAATTTGTTAATTGCAGCAATGCAATTAATTAAATCAGATCACAAATTAAAACAATTAGTTGTGTTGCAAGTACAGTTTATATGTTCATTAGATGAGTTACAAATAGTACAAGAGAGTGGATTATTTTATTTGTTAATGTTATAGAAACAGAGTTGGCTCAGTATGTATTATTTATAACAGGTTTTTACATTTAAGTGATTAATCAACTTTGTTGATAATGTTAAATATTATGCACTTAGGTTTGGGTGAGAAGGTGGTTTTTTAGCAGCGCTTTGAATTGAGGTACAGGCAGGGTACAGGCAGGGTACAGGCAGGGTACAGGCAGGGTACAGGCAGGGTTTCTTTGGCAATCACAGGTAATGAATTCCAAATTTTCGGGCCTTTAATGTGCATTGAGTTTTTGCATAGTGTTAGATGGACACGGGGAACATCGAGGAGTGATCTGTGTCTTGTGTTATGGTCATGTGTCCTGTTAAGGTTGGTAAGGAGAAGTTTGAGTGGTGGGTTAATATTTGAGTTTAGTGTTCTATGTATGTAATAGGCACAGTAAAAAGTATGGATGTTTTGTATGGTGAGTAAGTTTATATTTTTTAATATTGGTGGAGTATGTTGTCTGGAGTGTGAATTTGTTATCATTCTAACTGAAGCCTTTGTTGTGTTATTAATGGTCTGAGATGATTTATTATTGTTGAGTCCCATGTGAAGATTCCATAGGTGAGGTAGGGGTAAATGGTGTGTGATACACACTGGGGTGCTCTATATAATGCTTTAAGAAAATTCTTTATATTGTGATTTGAAGAAAAATTTGAACCGCATAAAGTTTCGATCCCCAAGTAAATAAATAATATAAGTTATTCAAGAAAATGACATAATGATTTTTCCATACTTTAACTAGCCACTTAACAAGGACACATACACCGTGAGATGTGTCACTCAGTGTATAAATACTGAGAGATTACTTCCATCACTAGTTTAGGACTTTAAAGTATTCATAACTGGTGATGAACAGGTGACGTGCAACTTTCATGGCCCTCGTGCAGTAGATAGGTTTTAAACCCCGATAACTAACCAACCAACTTCCTTTCTAAAATTTGCGTAAATAGTTTTAGTCGCCAACCTTAACTAAGATAATATTAACCCTCCATGGATGCTAATTTCTTTGTCCTAACAAGAGTCAGTAATAATAATAATAATAATAATAATAATAATAATAATAATAATAATAATAATAATAATAATAATAATAATAATAATAATAATATCTTTATTTCTACAAGTACATGTACAAGGTATACAGGCCTAGCTGACATCAATGATGCACTACTACATAGAAAGCCGCTTGCTATGCATAGCATTTCGGGCAAATTATGTCAGTTTTGCCCAGGATGCGACGCACACCAGTCGACTAACACCCAAGTACCCATTTTACTGATGGGGAGCATAGACAACCGGTGTAAAGAAACACACCCAATATTTCTACCCTCGCCGGGAATCGAACCCGTGTGAAGCGAGAGCTTTAGCCAACTGGTTAATTTATTGACACCAAAAAATTCCACTGTCAGGATTAGTTTGTAAATAATTTGATGCATAGTCACAGGAACCCTTAACATCTTTACACCCAAATAATAATAAGAGCGAAATCGTAAGATAAATTATGCTAATTGATAGATTTCCATTTTAAGAATGAATTTGATACAGCTAGCAGCTGTAAGATACACACACAAATTGATAGATTTACACTTTAAAGTTATTTGAAGAATATACAGAACTACAGTATAACAATCAAAAACAACATCATGAAACTCTGTGTAGTCTGTACCCACAGCAACAAACGGGCTTCTGCCTGGATAATGTGCAACTTCTGTGGGAAATGGTCTCATGCATTGTGTGCAGACATTCAGGAATCGTCCACCAGAGATATTAAACCAGGGAAGTGTTTTTGGGTATGCCCAAATGAGAACCAACTGTGGAAAAGAAATCACATCTTTACTGAAAGACAGAAACATCAAAACAGCCTTCATAGAAAACCTAACAGCAGTTGGGAAAATAAAAGGACTGGGCCAGATGGTGCTGTACCCCCTGGTGCAGGTGCTGTCCTGGAAGACAGTACCTGCATGAATACAGAAATGAAAGTTGGTGGCCCAGAGGAGGACAGGAGCTCTGGTGCTGGGAAACAGGTGTAAACAAGGATATGCAAACCCCAAAGTTACAAAATAGCAATACCACTGGAGATGGTAACCAAGGAATGATGGTAAACAAAGGGATGATGCCCCAAGGAATAGTGAGGATAAAATACCAGAAAAAACTGGTGAAGGCATCATTGTTAGTACAAGTGCTGAAGAAGGAGTAAAAAAAGTGCACCAGTAGGGAATGCAGCCACAAAAAGCCAAAGCAAACAGAAATCAAACCTATGCAAATTCTGTGTCTTAGGTATCTGCACCCTGAAATATCAAGAAAATAGGTGGGATGTGCAACTTTGACCACCCCAGAAAATGCCATGCCCACATGACAGCAGGAAATACAAACTTTTTTTCCTGTAAGTTTTTCCACCTTGGAATGTGTCACTCTTCAATTCAGGAAAGACAATGCAATAGCTTATATTGTCATGCACACCATCTAAAGTGGACAAGAAGATACAGAAGGTAAAAAAACTGGCAGGAAATGACAGAAATCATTCAAAACTCAAATCACATCTGGAGCTGAGTCACAGTCAGTGGCCTCCACTCCAAAACAGCAGATATTAGTACCAAAAAAAAAGCCCTCACATACCATCAAGATGAAGACATTCATCTTTGCAAATATCAGGGTCTAAAGCCAGCAACGAACAACAAAATACCTTTCATCGGTGGACTGCTTACAGAGTCAAATGCAATGTTCGTGGTTTTCTACAGAGACCCACATCAAGGATCACTTTGACAACGAAATATGGATCCCAGATTATAACCTATACAGATGCGACAGAGTGAACAGGCAACAAGAGGGGGTTGGCCTGTACATCACAGAGTCGCTATGCCCGAACTACTAAATACATCAAATGATGTTGTTAATGTTTTGGCAGTAAAGATCGAGAACTAAAACCTTGTCATTGTGGTTGAATACAAGACTCCAGATGCAACTTCTCAGTTTCAGGAACAGCTTTTGAAAATCGACCACTCTCTGGAAAATCTTCCAGCTCCTTCCCTAAACATCTTGCTCCTGGGAGATTTCAACCTAAGACACCTAAAATGGAGAAATGTAGCAAATAATGTCGAAGCAGAAATAACCCCAGAAGGCAGCTCAGATGAAAATTCACACAAATTAGCTATTAAATCTCTGCACTAAATTCACCTTAAACCAGCAAATAATAGAGCCAACAATTTTGGAGAATACATTGAACTCCCTCTTCATTAACAATGATGGTCTGATACCAAATATTTCCCTATCAAAACAATATACCAGATCACACCATAATAGAGGTACAGACATGTATGTGCAGGGCCCAGACTAACAAAATGTGATCAGTCACGAGGAGCCTTCACCAAATTCAACTTCAATACTAAAAACATATGATGAGACCAAGTAAACCATGTCCTAAATGAAATAAACTGAGAAGATATCCTAAGCAACATGGATCCAAACCTATGTCTAGAAAAAATTATACACAAATATATAGGTCCAAGGCTGACTGAAACGTCGTCGTAAGCTCATCTCTCCTATGTGCGGGTTATTTGTGTATTGTTCTAGTCACGGTATTGTGCCTATTTTTGTTATTTAGAAAAAATAACTCTGTGGCAGTCGAGGTATGCTCAAGGCATATTCCGTTAAGGAAAAAGAGGAGAAGATGTAAACTAGAAAGAGAGAGCGCTCACTATACAGGCGAAGGTGAAGAATGACAGAGCGCTAAAAGAGGCCTATATGTATATCTGTAATACGAAGGGAGGCACTGGTCAGAGAAATAGCAAATATCGAACTTAAGTAAAGGAATCTTACAGGAAACAAGAAACTCAGGAAGAACTAAAACCATAAATGAAATTAAAAGAAACCCAAAATATTTCTTTCTTTTGCCAATCTAAGTCGAACAACTTCAGTATTGGGCCCTACTTAGACGAGATGGGTCTTACACAGATGACAGCAAGGAAATGAGTGAGTTACTCAAGTCCCAGTATGACTCAGTTTTTGAGCGCTAACCAGACTAAGAGTTGGAGACATAAATGATTTTTTATGACCGAGATTCAAAATTTGTAGAATCAAACTTATCTGATATTTTCCTAACACTACATAAATGACATGCCAATGCACTTTGCTCCATGCCAGACTCGTGGAATTACGTGTTTTAGCATTCTATTGAGAGGGAGCATGGACACAGGGGTCATACACAGTTGATAAAACAACAGACATAGCCCCACTCCACAAAAGGGGCAGTAAAGCAATTGCAAAGAACTACAGACCGCTAGCACTAACATTCCATATAAAAATCTTTAAAGGGGTTCTAAGAAGAAAGATCACCACTCATCTAGATACCCATCAATTACACAACCCAGGGCAGCAGGGGTTTAGAGCAGGTCGCTCCTGCCTGTCCCAACTACTGGGCCACATGACAAGGTCCTGGATGCCTAGAAGACAAACAAAAAGCAGATGTAGTAAACATAGACTTTGAAAGTCTTCGACAAGTGTGACCATGGTGTAATAGTGCACAAAATGCGTGATAAAAGAATAACAGGAAAAGTGGGTAGATGGATCTATAATTTCCTAACAAATAGAACACAAAGAGTAGTAAGTAGTAGTAAACAGAGAAAGTCTGAGGCGGCTACTGTGAAAAGCTCTGTTCCCCAAGGCACAGTACTTGCCCCCATCCTGTTCCCCATCCTCATATCTGAATAGACCGAGATGTAAGCCACAGCACGTGTCTTCCTTTGTAGATGACACCCGAATTTGCATGACAGTGTCTACCATTGAAGACACTGCAAGACTCAGGCGGACATCAACCAAATCTTTAAATGGGGCCCCAGAAAACAATATGAAGTTCAATTATTCCCATAAGAAAAAGTAAGGAAATTAAAATTACATCGGAGTATAAAAAAAATTACTACCACACAATAGAGCGAAAAGTAATGTGAAGGACCTGGGAGTGATTTTGTCAGAGGATCTTACTTTCAAAGACCACAACATTGCATCTACCGCATCTGCTAGAAAAAAGACAGGATGGATAATGAAAAACCCTTTTAAACCAGGGGTGCCAAGCCATGACACTCTTCAGATTGTTTGTTCTATCTAGGCTGGAACATTACTGCACACTAACAGCCCCTTTCAAGGCAGGTGAAATTGCTGACCTAGAAAAAGTACAGAGAACCTTCACGGACACATAAGTACAATAAAACACCTAAATTACTGGGAAAAGGTTGAAAATTTCCCCGACCTGTACTCCCTGGAACGCAAGCAGGAGAACATAAGAACATAAGAAAGAAGGAACACTGCAGCAGGCCTACTGGCCATTGCGAGGAAGATCCAAGTGTCCAACCGGCTTGCCAATGCCCGACCCAGCTAGGTCAGGTTACATTCACTTAAGAAGGAGCACGGCATCTGACCTAGTAGCACAAAGTCAGGTCCAACTCACACCCACCCACACCCACTCATGTATTTATCTAACCTATTTTTAAAACTACACAACGTCCCAGCCCCTATGACGGTACTCGGGGGTTTGTTTCACTCATCCACAACTCTATTACCAAACCAGTGCTTTCCCCATATCCTTCCTGAATCTGAACTTTTCCAACTTGAAACCATTGCTGCGAGTCCTGTCTTGGCTGGATATTTTCAGCACGCATTTACATCCCCCTTTTTTTATTCCTTCATTTATCACCTCAATCATATCCCCCCAATTTTCGCCCAGAGAGAGCGATCGGCCCAGTCATCCCCAAAGGGAAGATTTTTATACATATCAACTTTGTCATCCCCCAGTTTTTCCCGAGCATTTTTTTTTCATTCAAACGGTGACCAGAATTGGGAGCATAATCTAAATGATAACCCAAAAATATAGAGTTTAAGAAAACCTGAGGACTTTATTTATATATTTTTATATGAAAAGGATTCTTTTTTTTTCAAAATTATGCACTGTTTTCTTTGGGTTTCAGATTACTCAACCCGAACTCCTAAATTTCTCGCAATCACAAGATTAAAATCTACATTATTCATTTATATGTCAGTATACCTGCCCAAAATTTAGAACTTTGCATTTGTTCAAAACTGCATCGCCACTCCGACCACCACTCTATTCAAATCATCCTGGGGTGCTTTAATGTCCTATTAGAATGAATTGACGGCCTATTTTTGGGGACGCAAAT